>JABUQX010142741.1:0-5000 GCA_015478945.1 Trachelipus rathkii | reverse complement strand
GGCGTAACGTTTCGACACTCTCTCGTGTCTTCTTCAGACGCCAGTTAAAAAATAAATGTAAATGAAAAGCAAAAATGGGAATTAGGAGGTAACCTACGAAGCAGAAAAATATTGGTTGGCGGGGTATGAGAGATAATAAATATATTACACTGTTACAAAATAAATGAATAATGGGAAATTATTAGTAAATATAAATATAGACAAATATAAATATAAATAAAATATAAACAAAAATTAACATAATATACACAAATATAAACATAAATATAAACAAATATAAACAAACAAAAACAAACAAACAGAAAATAAATATAAATATAAAATTAAATATAAACAAATATAAACAAATGTAAATAAAAACATAAATATAAGTATAAATAAATAAATAATAATAATAATAATAATAATAATAATAATAATAATAATAATAATACACACACACACTAACAATAATAAAAGATAATAATAATAATAATAATAATAAAATAATAATCACACACACACACACACACACACACACACACACAATAATAATAATAATAATAATAATAATAATAATAATAATAATAATAATAATAATAATAACTGCATGATTAAAGGTCTGGTTTGAAAAGGGTTTTAAGAAAATTATTTGTTATAAGGTCTATGTTGCAAAAACCTTCTGAGATATTGAAATTGTTATGATTTTTGATGAGAAAGGATTCTATTAATCGATTTTCGGTTCGGAGGGATGATGCAAAGAGAAATCTAGAGCTGTTCCAATTTATCAAATGGTCACTATTGATTTTATGTTGATAAATGGCATTTTGAATGTTGTGACGATTGATGGCATTTTTGTGTTGAGTGATTCTGGTGTTGAGAGTTTTGAGGGTCTCTCCGAAATAGACAGAGGGACAATTCATGCAGGGGACGATATATACACCTCCTCGGGACTCTGATTTGGTATTGTTATTATGGATTAGATGGCTATGCAAAGTACAAGGGTATTTGAAAATTAACTTGCGGTTAGAAAGAGCTTGTAATGTAGTTGCAAAGGAATGTAAATTGTGAGAATAGGGAAGCACGATACAATCTGAGAAATTGGTTTGTTCAACGGGTTGTGTTGGATTATGGAATTTATTAAAGGCCAAACATTTGCAGGAATTGATTAGAAAGGGAGGATATGCGAGAGAAGTAAACAGAGTAAAAAGATGATTAATTTCTTCTTGCAAGAATTGGGGGTCGGATATACGAAATGCCCGCAAAAATTGATTAAATATTACAGACTTTTTTATGTGGAGGGGATGGTTGGAGAAATAATGTAATAGACTGCCGGTATTAGTGGGTTTGCGATAAATGGAGAAATTAAGATTAGAATTATGGATGTGTATATCTAAATCAAGGAAAGAGATTTTGTTATTTTGGGGAAGTTCGTAAGTAAATTTAACACCATTGCGCAATTATAGAATTTATAACAACAAATGCTTCATGAAACCCTTCTTTCAAACCCATCATCAATCATGAAGATGCTTATTATTTTTATTATTATTATTATTATTATTATTATTATTATTATTATTATTATTATTATTATTATTATTATTATTATTATTATTATTATTATTATTATTATTATTATTATTATTTTTATTATTATTATTATTATTATTTTCTTTTTTTTTTAATATTTTTATTATTATTTTTATTATTATTATTATTATTATTATTATTATTATTATTATTATTATTATTATTATTATTATTTTTATTATTATTATTATTATTATTATTATTATTATTATTATTATTATTATTATTATTATTATTATTTATTCATTTATACTTATATTTATGTTTTTATTTACTTGTTTATATATATATATTTTTTTTTTAAATCCTGTTTGTTTGTTTTTGTTTGTTTATATTTGTTTATATTTATGTTTATATTTGTGTATATTATGTTAATTTTTGTTTATATTTTATTTATATTTATATTTGTCTATATTTATATTTACTAATAATTTCCCATTATTCATTTATTTTGTAACAGTGTAATATATTTATTATCTCTCATACCCCGCCAACCAATATTTTTCTGCTTCGTAGGTTACCTCCTAATTCCCATTTTTGCTTTTCATTTACATTTATTTTTTAACTGGCGTCTGAAGAAGACACGAGAGAGTGTCGAAACGTTACGCCTCCCCCCCCCTCTCTTTTAATATCTCACGATTAAAGTGCTATTCTTTTTTACCCTCTTTGTTATATTTAGTGGTTTTTTACTTTAATGTATATATATATATATATATATATATATATATATATTTTGTATATTTTTATATATATATATATATATATATATATATATATATATATATATATATATATATATATATATATATATATATATATACATATAGAATAATATGTTTGTCGTTTACAAGTGTAATTGACGTCATACCCAAATCACTACTTCGGACTTATCTGAAATTACAAGTTATCTCCTTCGAAGTAAGACCATTGGGAGGTTACACAGCGTTCCAACGTTTCTTCCACTGTTCATAGCAGTACCGAAAGTCATTTTCCTGAAGTGTTTAGTTCACGTGTTACAGTATTTTTTTATGTTTTCCATCGTCCCAAAATGATGACCCTTCAACTTCATTTTCAACTTAAGGAAGAGGTAAAATCGCACGGAGCTAGATCTGGGCTGTATGGAGGATGTAGATATTTGAATGTTTTTCTTCGCCAGAAATTCTAGTAATTTAGAGCGTAGTGTGAGATATAAAACTACTATGGTATCTTCAACGCAATCCCACCCTAAACCCAAGTTTCTCATCGCCCCAAGACATCTTTGAAAATGACGTGATTAACTGTCTTTCCTGAAGATACAAATTCCTTGTGTCTAAAAAAATAGTAATCAGTGTTTTTTCATTGGACTTGCTCATACGTGCTTCTCGGACGAGGAGTTTGTGTGCCATTCCGCACTTTGCCGTTTGGTTTCAGGATCGTACTCAAAAACCAATGATTCATCGCCTGTTATAACTTTATCCAAAAATTGTGCTCCATTTCGAATCTTTATAAATCTTGACAAATTTTGACTTGTTCGCTTTCTGTTCATTAGACAAAAAGTTCTTTCCACTAAGCTGCATACCTTTCCTTACGTGCAAACTATCCGTCAACTCCCACTAGAACTGCAGACTTTTATCCTTCAACTATCAAACACCCAATCGTGAACCGGCGGTCTCTTCCATCACTGCTTTAAACAAACTTCCACATTTTCATTGTTTGTTGAAGAGATTTGTCTTCCACAACTAAGGTCGTCTTCAACATTTTCTCGGCCCTCTTTGAAAGCTTTGTGCCACTTAAAAACCATAGTTCTAGATCTATAGAGTGGCATCCTCATAAGCTTCGTTTAAAGAAGCAAATGTCTCAGTGGCAGACTTGTTACGTTTCACACAGAATTTGATAGCGTACCGCTGTTCAATATTTACCTGCATCGCAAAAACGTAACGAGGATAGAAAACACGCCCATACATAAACAGATGTAGTGCAAGACTGACTTTATAAATTTGGTTAAAACTGGTATGGAGATATGTAACCTAGGTAACTAACTACGTACTCGTATACGTCACGGAAGAGCTACATTACTCAGTCGTTCATGGGATATTCAGTAAACTTACTTTTGGGACAGAGGAGTATATATATATATATATATATATATATATATATATATATATATATATATATATATATATATATATATATATATATATATATATATATATATATATATATATATATATATATATATATATATATATATTTATGTATATATATATATATATATATATATATTATTGTTATATATATTATATATATATATTATACATATATATATATATTTTAATTATATATTATATTATGTTATATATTATATATATATATATTATATATTATATATATATATATATATATATATTATATATATATATATATATATATTATTTTTATATCTATGTATATTATTATTATTATAAATATTGATATAGCAACAAAAATGTATATAAATATATTTATTATATTATTATTATATATATACATATATATTATTATATATATTATTATTATTATTATTATTATTATATTACATATATTATATATATTATTATATATATATATATATATATATAAATATATATATATATATATATATATATATTATATTATGAGTTATATATATATATATATATATATATATATATATATATATATATATATATATATATAAAGAGATGTATAGGTCGTGTATAGATATATATATATATCTGGTAGTCTAGCATTTCATAAAAAAAAAAAAAATATCATATATATATATATATATATATATATAAATATATTTATATATATATTATAAATATATTTTTATATAATATATAAATATATTTATATATATATATAAATATATTTATATATATATATATATATATATATATATACATTTAATACTTTATATATATATATATATATATGAAAAATTATTATATAGTTATATATATATAATAAATATATTTATATATAGTATAAATATATTTATATATATATAGTATAGTTTATATTATATATAGTAGTTATCACATACATACGCCTACATATATATATATTATGATATAGCACGCGCGCCAGTATAGTAACAGGTATTTATATATATATATATATATATATATATATATATATATATATATGTGTCTGTAGTATATATATATGTTATTTATATATATATATATATATATATATATATATATATATATATAAATATATTTATATATATATATATATATATTTATATATATATATATATACATATATATATATATATATATATATATATATATATATATATATATATATATATATATATATATATATATATATATATTGAAGGGCGCACGAAAACGCGAAAGCTGTTTCAATGATAAATGCGAAAACGGTTAAACACTCAACGAAATGGAACGAAGTGCCAAACG
>JABUQX010142740.1:32500-34754 GCA_015478945.1 Trachelipus rathkii | reverse complement strand
ATTTTAATATTTTAATATTTTAATATTTTAATGTTTTTAATAGTTAAATTTTTATTTCAATATTACCACCATTCATATATATATATATATATATATATATATATATATATATATATATATATATATATATATATATATATATATATATATATATATATATATATATCTATATAAATATATATATATAAATATATATATATATATATATATATATATATATATATATATATATATATATACTATATATATAATAATATATATATATATATATATATATATATATATAACCTTATATATATATATATAACCATATATATATAGGGCGATGGGGCCTTGCGTTGCTTCTACGCTGAGCTATAATTGGAAAGACTGCTTTGTCTCTAGTGACGCTTCGACTCCGATAAATTGGGAGCTGTAATCGTTGATGGGATGAGCAGGTTCATTCCTTTGACTAAATCTTTCTCTCCCTCATAATCCCATGGTTCGATTGTGCTTTTCTCCTGACCATTCAGGCTAGAACAGCGCGTATCGGGATTGGAAATTCTCGTTCTCCTATCACTCTTGCTAATTTTCCTTCAGCTAGAAATCGTTGCACGAGATACACTACCACAGGCAAAGCGGGCTTTCATCAAACGAAAATGCACTTCCTTGGTTCCCTACTGACAAATCTTTCTACCATTTCTCCAAACATCTCTAACTACTTCTGTAAATCTACCTTTGCTTCTCTTATTCGATCTGATGGTTTCTGTTGCTAATTTTCCAATGAAAAGACCGTGATCTTTTGGCCTCCTATCTTTTTCCTCTCAAATCAACTAGGTGATTCTGGCCATCCTCTTCCGCCACCTTCTCCTCTCAGGTGTCCTAAGACTTTGCCTATGACTACATTTGATCGGGTTTGCATGGGCTCTGAAATTTGTAAACCGTTAGGAGGCAGGTGGCCAGGATGGCATTCTCTGGATTTAGAGGGTGCTTCCAGTAGCACGCTTCCCTCGCTCAACTATTCTCTATGTCTCAATACTAACCACTTTCCCTCAGTGTTGGAAGCACGCACACATGTCCAACCTATTCCGAAAAAGAAGCCGCTCTGATCCTTCAAACTATCGCTAGCTTTTCCTTGTATTCTCCAGATCTTTGAAACCGCGCCTTCTCGGCTCCACTTCTTAAGTCATCTGAATCTCATTCACTTCTTTTTCTGATCGCCAGTATGGCTTTTCGGCTTTGGTCTACTGGCGTGTGGTTTCCATCGCACCCGTTTATGGTTTTCCGCTCTAAGGAATTTCAGGAACTGCATGGTGGAATTGACATATCCAGAAAAGCATTTGAATGGGTATGGCACGTCACTGCCTCTTCCGCTCCCTTTCCTTTTGGGTTTTCATCCTTCTCTTTACACTTTACTTATCAAATCTAGTTTTTCTTTCAAATAGCTCCAATATCAGCTGTTGTTGATGAGAGCTTTGCTTCTTTGCACTCTGCCAATAGTGGTGTTTCCTCGGGTTTTGCAATGTATCCTACACGCATTCTACTTTTCATTAATATTCTCACCTGCACATCTATATCCACTCATATGCCGATGACTCCACCCTTCAATCTTCAACTCATTTCAATTCTGCTCCATCTTTTACTTCTAGAATTGCCTCTCGTCTTAATCTTTCATTCCATTCTTGTGGTGGTGGGTTTCAGGGATTAGTTGGGTATGAGAATTCAATTTCTTCAAGCTCAATTTCTACCGTCTCTCCCTTTCCACAGGATACCTTCTTTCCTATCTCTTTCGACGATTCTCGTCTCTCTGTTGACAATATAAACATCCTTGGCCTTAACGCAAACAAAAAATGTCTTGGAAACCTCATCACAACGGTTGCCAGGGCGGCCTCAAAGAAACTGGGAGTTCTGTTTAGACTGCGAGACTTTTTTTTCCTCTTCTCAGTTACTCCAGCTATACAAGATCCTCATCCGCCATTGTATGGCGTACTGCTTTCATATCTGGGGGGGCTCTGGCTTCACCTGGCTTTTGGATAGGTTCGAGTCAAAGGCCAAAAGGCTTATAAACTGTTCTGTATTTTCCAGTTCACTTGACCCTCTATCTTTGCGGCGCGATGTTGGTGCTTTATCTCTTTTCTATCAGGTACCGCAGCGACAGCAGGTGCTCGAAGAGAACTTCTCACTCTCGTACCACTACCATTACGTTTCCCTCGTAGAACGAGGGGTGCTTTATCTGCACATGAGTTATGTGTTGATATTGGTAACTCCAGGCTAG
>JABUQX010142740.1:22500-27500 GCA_015478945.1 Trachelipus rathkii | reverse complement strand
TAAGTAAGGTTGCAGGGTTTGGCAAGAACTTACCGTACCGGATGGCATTCCATCTACTCTGCAAAAAATGAGTCATTGAACATCAGATCGTCATATCGCTATAATACGTTAATTCGGTTACAGCTGATACATGCACACATCCACCACAAAACAAACAACAGACAAAAAACAAACGAGCGAAAAAAACAAAACAAAATCGTGAAGTCTGGTTAAAATTAGTTACACACTAAACCTATTTAAGAACCGTAAATGTTAAAAACTAAAATCATTTTTGTAAAAGACCAGTAAAATGTGAAAGATTTAATGTTTAAAAAACCACTAACTACATCTATAATACCACTACACATTCATGAATGGTAAACCAAATATTATAGATGTGAAAATCTTAAAGTTAAAAACACTAACATATATTTTTACTTACATTACAGGCCAAAAAAAGGAAAAAAAGCTAGATAAAAATAAATATACCATAGTAACAATATTATTTAAGACAGGCATAGGAGTAAGGACCGCCATGTCTGTGTAAAAAAAAAATGAAGATGAACTAACAACTTAAAATTTAGAGAGGCAGGTAAAACTTTTCCAGATAAGATTCTCTTCGTCTTGAGATAGTGAGCACTAAGACACTTTGCAGGAGATTTAAAAGACAAAGAAGATTACAAGGCAAAACAGGGACATTCGGGTTGAACTAGTATCATGTATGTGTATATATGTAAATATATGTATCTTTATATATAATGTGTATATAATAATAATATGTATATATATATATAATATTAATGTATGTATATATCATATATATATATATGTATATGTATCAATATCATATATATATATATATATATATATATATATCTATAATATTATATATGTATATGTAATAATATAAATATATATATATGTATATGTATAATAATAATAATATAATATATATATATGTAATATATAATAATAATATATATGTATGTGTATATATATATATATATATATCTTAATAATTGAGGAGATCTATATCATATATATCATATCTATCATATCTATATATCTATATATCATAATATGTAATATATGTAATATATATATGTCTTATCCCATCATGTATATGTCATAATATCTCTCATTATAATATATATAATATGCATATCTCTCAAATATATATCTCTCACTCCTATATATAAATATCATATAAATATTAATATACACTGTATATATAATATCTTTCTTTCATGTATATGTACATATATATATATATCATATGCATATGTAGCCATCATACATATATATATCATATATATATATATATATCATACATATATCTCTATATCTATATATATATATATATATATCATCTTATGCATATGTATATATATATATATATATTTATAATGTATATATATCTACTCATCCTCCATCAACATAGCATATCATCTCCTCTCTATATATATATATATATATATGCTGCATATCATCATATATATATATATATATATATATATCATATCATCATCAATAATAATCAATCAATCTAATAGTATTGTAAATGTGTTGATGATAAGTATTACTTGTGTTAGTTGATTGGATCAGTGGTTTGGAATGATAAAGGTTAAGGTTGACTAGTTAGTTCAGTTATTGTATGTGTGTATATGTGTTTGTGTGAGTGTGATGTTGAGTAGTCCATCCATACAGACCATGTTAGGATATGGTTTAGTTCAGGATGAATAGGTTCAGACATTGTGTTTTAGAAGAGATAGTTGTATGAATGAGTTAAGTCGTATGTAGATGGATATCATATATTAAATAGCTTTTGAGAGCCATATATTATTTTAATAATGTTTATCCCATAAGTGTTATCTAAGAAAATATTGTTCTGTGTTCCATCAGGGTTTCATTTGATAAAACCCCATTGGTTTGGTCCCACTCATAGTAGGATACTACTTGTGATTCCTCCTAGATCGTTCTTTATCATACTGCAATCTTATATTCTTGCTCCTCTGCATTTGAACCACTATATGTTTTTTCTTGCGCTGGGACCTCTGGGCAGGTGCTCAGATTCCTTTAGAGAATTGAGTAGCTAAGATCAGTTTCTACTGGTTCATTAACATTTAAAATGATTCCAAAATTTCTTATTATATATATTTATTCAAGATTCGGTAAGCTGAAGCAAAGGCTCCGGCTAAACCGGCTCAGCTCCAGGCTCGGCTGAGGCTCCGGCCGCCTCTGCTCAGGAGCTAACTCAGTCTCCAAACTGTTTCTGGGTTCTCTTAAGATTCTAATCAGCTGCACTCATAATCAACGTTTCTTGGTTATCGTTTTATTCTTCTTTTTTTGTGCTGAATTTCATCAGAAGTTGCTCCAAACATTATCGACTCTTTGTAAAACATAATGGGTGGAATAATCATAAACTACTCTGCTTTTGACTCTGAGGTGTCAGGTGTATCTTTTATCTTATTTCCAAATAGCTATAGGAAAACTTATTTTGGTGGGCTCAGAACCCTCTTCGCGAAAGGTACATTGGCCTGAAACCTCGTCTCCGACAGGTGGCACCATCAATGATAAGGATTCCAAGTTTGAGGAAATGATTCATCAAAGTTCCCTAAATTAAGGTGGAAATATATCCTGCTCTGCGATTGTTCGATCTTTGACGGTTATCACGTACTTTATCTCATGTTTCATAATTTAATTATGTTCTTATATTCCATTCTCATAAGAATATAGCCACGGTTGGCTGTTTCCATTACCAGGCTGCAACAGTAGACGAGTTCAATTCCTTGTTCAAGGACATTTCAAAAATTTTATTAGAGAACTAGAGCGATTATTGTCAGTACTTTATTAAAATAATATTAGGATAAACTAAATTATATATATATATATATATATATATATATATATATATATATATATATATATATATATATATATATATATATATATATATATATAACTGCTGCTGTAACATATATGCTGTGTATTGAATAACAACCCAAAAGCAAAGCAAAATCCGCACTGAGGTGCGCGTGAACGTATGCAAGCGAGTGCGTGTGAGTAATACCTTAATATTATAGATGACTACTGTCGCCAAGATCAATCTCCCGGAGATATTCGCACATCAATACAACCAGCTAAATCGTTATATAAAAGTATAGAATTTTCTTTCGATTATGTATTTCAATGTAGTATGCCGTCCTGAAAACGTAGAAAGATAATATAAATATCGATTTGGTGTAATAAATCACGATAAATCGAACGAAATCATTAGAAGAGGTCTATCGATCATCTGAAACCTTTGAGGAACCATCAAGTCCTTTTAGGGGTGTTAGGCCCCTACATTCATGATCAAAAACTCCGAAAACGGTGCTTTCAGATTTCAAGCAAATCTCACTTTACTTTGTAAACCCTAACCTTGACACGGCAAGTGTCAAAATCTGATGATGTGAGGGAAATTTCTAAGTCAAATGCCGACATGACTTGAATTTTCTCGCTTCTCTGAATATCTGAAATCTTTAATCATTAAAACAATCCTTTGTCACTGAAATGCTATGTCACAACAGGAAAAAATCCTCAAATTACTCCTGAGCTGGAGACTTTCCTAAGTCAGCTGCTAACATTACTTGGTCAAAACGCTGTCGAAAGTTCCCCATACTACTATTATAGGCTTTTTCCTTTCGACGGAGGAGCTCCAAATGAGCTAAAAGTTAAATATGAAATATTAGCTAGTATAAGGAGAGAAGATTTCGGATTACTTCTGTAAATAGAATATGCTGTATATAAATCAGGCTGAAGCACAATGAGATTTTGCATAATATCCTTAATTCTAATTAAAAATTCAATGATAAAAACCTTATTAAAAGCAATTTAAATGTATATATTTAAGGTAAAATTTTCCAAGATCCAGAATTGTCCTGATTTAAATGAACCAAACTGATCTCCTAGATAGGGTAAGACAATATGCTGATCTAGTTTTAAAACAATATGGAAAGAGTTCTTAGGTTTCAAAGCATTATTTAGGTAATTACTAATTAGTTTTATAACAAATTTACTGGGAGTTGACTTTTCTTAAAATATTTCTCTAAAAATTCGACTACACAGGAAAATGGTTCCCGATTAGAGCATAATTTAAATGTTCTACTTATAAGTATTTTGAATGAGTTGATTTAAAACTAAAGTATCATAAAATATATAAATTTAAACCCAGATCAGCAAAGAAATCTTTGCTGTGCACTGAGATCTCTAATCTAATAAACTTAAGTGTTTTAAGCATACATTAAAAGGAATGTGAATTTTCCTTTTCAATTTCTAGAATAAATCTAATTTAAAATGGAATAGTCAATAAAGTCTCAGCAGAGTTCAACATATCCTCTCTTAAATAAAACACGTCATAGACCTACCGACCAAAAAAAAAAAAAAAAAAAAAAGTTGCAAATTATGATGATAAGTTTACTAGAAAAAAATAAGTGCAAAATATGTTCACAAAAATAAACCCAGGATTAAAACTTATTGCCATCCCTTCTATTTATTTTTAAATTTTACGCTGAAATGAGAAAAAGTGTCACAAACAGCTACTTTTAAAGGTTTTCTAAATTCTAGACGGGTTATAATAATGGTAGAGAGGTGGAGTAAAAATAATCTTGCTTAAAAACATTCACTATGTAGTTTTCTTAAAGAAAACATTATTAAAAGTTGTCTCAACATTGAAATTCCATAGAAACTCAGATAATTCCTTCTCAGCAATCAGTGTAGCAAAATCATGAGATTTTTACTGAACATTTGCTAATGTTAAGAACAATATTAAATATTTCGCCAAATAATATTTGTGAGAATCATAGACAGGTCACCTAATTTGCTACTTTATCGGCCAGTTCAATCCTTGGAATACCACAGTGGAAGCGAACCAGCAAAGCTCCAATTACTTCATCGCTTCGGATGCGTTGAATCGTCACAGAAAATTGCTTACCACGTTTTGAAACGATTATCATGCAGCAACCTCAACTTCATTGAAAATT
>JABUQX010142740.1:0-7500 GCA_015478945.1 Trachelipus rathkii | reverse complement strand
GGAGTGATATATTTAGCAAATCTTTAAACTGCAATATCTTTAGGTTTTTGAATAATGGTTGTGTATGGCTGTAAAAGTCTCTTGTATTGCTAATGAGGCGAATAAATCGCTTTTGGGTTACAATAACAGGGTGGATTACTGAGTTACTTGTGGTACCGTAGATAGGAAGACAGTAAAGTAAGTGAGGGTGTATTAGTGAATAGTATAATTTCCTAAGAATGTAAAGAGGTACAAAATTTCTTAATTTTATTAACATATACATGTATCTCGACAGTCTGCTAACTAGGTTGTTAATATGTTCTTTAAATGTCAGTTTATCATCGATTGTTAATCCAAGTATTTTAGCATTTGCAGCCCTATTCAGTTCTATATTATTAATTTTAATTTTTAAATCGTTAATTGGTTTGTTGCTAAAAATTATGTAAGATGTTTTATTTAAATTTAAAGATAGCTTATTAGCATCTATCCATTTCATTATTTTTGTTAATGTGTCTGTTGCTTTACGGGATAGAGACTCGGCATCTTTGTCATTTATTAAAATGGAGGTATCGTCAGCAAAAGAGACTGAAAAAGCGTCATGAGACTTAATCAGATCATTTGTATATAGAGTAAATAAAAACGGTCCAAGAATTGAGCCCTGGGGTACGCCGATTGATGTTTGAAGTGTGGTTGAATTAGTTTCATTTAGTTTTACGTATTGAGATCTCTCCTTTAAGTAGCTTTTAAACCAATGTAAGTTTGTCCCTTCAAAGCCCATTTTGTTCATTTTACTTAATAGTATGTCATGATCAATCATGTCAAAAGCTTTAGTGAAATCTAATAATAATAGCAGGGAGGAGTCTTTATTTTCTATATTTCTGTACAGTTTTTCGGTTAAGCAAATGAGGGCATCAGCAGTTGAACGTCCTTTTCTAAATCCAAATTGTGAATCATTAAGAATATTGTTTGATATAAAATATTCTGTTAACTGATTGAAAACTAATTTCTCAAATATTTTACTAATCGTGTTTGTGATAGCTATTGGTCTATAATTTTTTGCTAGGCAAAGGTCTCCTTTTTTAGGTATAGGGATCACTTTTGCTGTCTTGAATATATTTGGGAAAATTCCTGTCAAAAATGATTCATTGAACAAGTGTTTTAAAGGGGTGGCTATTATGTCAGCTGAGAGTTTGAGGATGTGATTGGGGATAGAATGAACATCACATTTTTTGTTTTTTAATCCGGCGATAATAATAATAATAATAATAATAATAATAATAATAATAATAATAATAATAATAATATCGCGCGCACACACACACACACACACACAATCCGCTACTACTCATACACACACAAACACACTGCCACACACACACACTCACACACACACACACACACACACACACAATAATTATAGACACTTTACTTAATACATTAGACTGGCAATCATCGTACTAACTTAATACACACACACACACAATAATAATAATAATAATACACACACACACACACAAATAATAATAATAATAATAATAATAATAATAATAATAATAATAATAATAATAATAATAATAATAATAATAATAATAATAATAATAATATGATGATAATAATAATAATAATAATAATAATAATAATAATAATAATAATAATAATAATAATAATAATAATAATAATAATAATAATAATAATAATAATAATAATAATAATAATATAATAATAATAATAATAATAATAATAATAATAATAATAATAATAATAATAATAATAATAATAATAATAATAATAATAAAATTAATAGGGCCTAAAGGAAAAATTTAACTAGACATTCAAGTTTAACATCAAAAATACATGCCTAACCTAAAAGTAAACTTTTAACAAAAGCATCATCCAGGTGAAAACACCATTTGAGGATTATTCAATATTTAGTAGCAATTAGTGATTTGGGATTAAATTTAGATATGTTACTGTTGATAACCCTTTCCATTTACCACTTAATTAATTAATCTGATTTTTAATTTTTTTTTCAGCCAGTTGTGTCATCGAAAATCTATCAAAGGCTAGACAAATTATTTGAAACTGTTCCACTACCTCATCTGCCTAATTCGTGTTTTCAAACTAAAACAAAATCAATATATAAAAACTCTTTTAAAAATATTTACCAAAAAATTAAGAGTAACATAATTGAAAATACATTGAATGTTACAAATATAGCCCATTTCAACTACATAAACGAACATACTGATTATTTCCATACGATTCTCATGAATTATAGAGAAAAATTTCACAAGTTATTAAAGTTCAAAAAGGAAAATGTAAAAACTGCGAAGTATATTCTAGAAAATATTCTTAAAACTAGGAAGCTCAATAAGTCAGAAATCATTCTTGTTGGCACCCATGTAAGGAGATCCGATTTTATAGCTTTCACTCGTAAACTACATTTTCACTACCCTTCATCTAAATATTATGAAAATGCTTTAAATTTTTTTAGAACAAAGTAAGTTATATAATATATATATATATATATACATATATATATATATATATATATATATATATATATATATATATAGTTATAAGTTATTGTTATGGTTATTGGTTAAGGCTATATATAGAAAGATAGTATAGTTATATATAAGTATATATATTATATAAAGAAAGTATATATATATATATATATATATATATATATATATATATATATATGTTACTACATATATATATAAGGTTATATATTATTGCTATATATATATATATATATATATATATATATATATATATATATATATATATATATATATATATATATATATATATATATATATATATATATATATATATATATATATATATATATATATATATATATATATATATTTTATTTATGTATGGTTTATTAATGTATATATATATATATATATATATATATATATATATATATATATATATATATATATATATATATATATATATATATATATATATATATATATATATATATATATATATATATATATTTTAATTGTTATTTTTTTTAAATATTGTTTGATTGTGTATTTTACTGTATATCGATTATATATCGATAAAGATTATAAAAACAATTTTTATTTTAATGTGAATAGAAGTTAAATTTAAAAGAAAATAAAAAACACCAAAAAATGAGCGAAGTTTATCATGTAATATTCGTTATTTTTATTTTTAAGAATTTAAGGTTAGATATATTTAAATAAATAATTTTGACTTGTTTTTTTTAATATTTTTATAGGTTTGAAGTTCTTTTACTGAAATAAAATTGCGCCGATATTTAAAACGGAGCCTAATTTTTTTCTTATAACGCCCCTAATTCCAGGTTAGAATAAGTTTTGTTTATTCTGTTAAATAAAGTTACACGGCCTTTGCATTATTTTAATCTTGTAATTTTCATTGATATTTAATTTATTAAATACATAAATTAATTCATGAAAAAAAAAAATTACACTCTATAACATTTTTATTAGCGAGAAAATAATTAATAACTAACCACAGTCCACAATTCGTAATAAATTCATAAAATATTTAATAAAAAAAAAAAAATAAAACATCACAAAAGGAGCTTCACACCCTAAGTAATTTTAGTTAATTAATTATACGGTATTTTCAACTTTTTCAGTATATACAAGCCGGCGCTCCTAAGGTAACATATATTATTATTGTTGTTGAGTTATAAAGCATATTAGTTATTATTATTATTATTATTATTAGTTATTATATATTATTATTATTATTATTATTATATATATATATATTATATATATTATTATTATTGTTATATATATATATATATATATTATATTGTTATATTATATATATATGTAAAACATATAAACATATTAATAATATTCTCATTACAGAGATGAAGATGAATGGTGTGCATATGTTTGTTGTTATATATATATATACATATATTATTATATATATACATATACATCTTTATATATAAATTAAGCTACATATATACACATTTGGTTTTAAACTTAAACTTAGTTCTTTCTGTAAATTTCTATATAAATATATATATATATATATATATATATATATATATATATATAGATAGATATGGTGGAAAGGGGGAGTGTGAAGATATATGTGTTTATATATATATATATATATATATATATATATATATCTATATATATATACAGATATATAAATATTGTGTACTTTACTTGCCTTTAATATAGTTTTCTTCCTTTAGATATTTTATTATGAATGCTATTCTGATTTTCTTTTATTTTACATATGTGGGCCTATCCTATGTACATGTTTACCCATATATATATATATGTTATATATATATATATATATATATATTATAGATATATATATATATTATATTAAGAGTTTATATATGTATATAAATTGAAATATATATTTGTGTTGCTCTCTTTATATATATATATATATATATATATATATATATATATATATATTTTATATATATTTATAAATATATATATATATATATATTTTTATATATATATATATATATGCATCAACTTGATGAGTATATGTTGATATATACATGGTTGAGAAGAAGAGTAGTTATATATATATACTATTAATATATATATATTATTATTACTGGTTATTACAGAAAGAGCATTTATATCGCTGAAAAGAAAGATAAATATATATATATATTTTCATATATATAGTGTTGGCCGAGCATCGGATTTTTGCGCACCGCACCGCTTCGCACCGGGAGGTCGCACACCAGCCCAGCACCGCACCACACCAAAATTTTCGCACCACGCACCGTACCCATTGCGGTACCGGATATATATATATATATATATATATATATATATATATATATATATATATATATATATATATATATATATATATATATATATATATATATATATATATAGAAGGGAAGTAGCTCTCCCGAAGAGATGAGATTACCCACCATTGGGCATATATGGAGTCTTAGAGTACATCCCATGGCACTCTAGTGCCCAATTGTTCTTTTTTACGCTCATATTCATATTTTTTTTTTACATTGGAGCAAGCTCTCCCTTATCACAGACAATAAAATACAATTACAGATAACACTTACCTTTTAAAAGGAAAATAAAAAATGTTAAAAAATGCCAGCTACACGATTAATCTTGGAGAAGCCTTTAGGGGTGGCTTCCAAAAATAACCCTTTTATCCACCCTACTCTCATCACCATTAAAGGCCATTGACAGCCTCCGGTGATGAAGTTGGTGCCGTCACGGAATTGCCTGCCTGTTTTGATGTACGGTCTCCTTTCTTCATAAATTTGTGTAACCTTCTCGGTTTTAAATCTAATTTTAATTTTGTTGAACATCACCTCTCCTCCTCTAAACCTCATCTCTTATTCTTAACCGAAACTTAGGTTTTTGAGCGTTCTGACTTCAAACTCTACTCTGTTGACTCCTACTATCTCTTTCAATTTTCAGCCGAAGGCAGTTGTGCCAATGTTTGCAATGATGTTGTTTGTTCCCGTGTCTTTGATTTGGAGTTTTCCGAATATTCTATCTAATGGCTCAAGCTAACCTGTCAATCTACCACTAATTTCATCTGTTCTGTATATCTGTCTCCTAACTCAACTGACTATTCTAAATTCTTCGACTACTTAGGCTCCAAATTAGAACACATTCTCTCTCTTCACATTTTCTCTGAAATCATCATTCTTGGTGATTTCAACGTTCACCTCGGCCAATTGCTTTCCTCTAAATCTCAAGATACAGTTGGTGAACTTGCTACCACTTTTCAATCCAGAATGACCTCGAGGAGTTAGTGCAGCTCCCTACCCGTATCTCTGATCATCTTTGAGATGAATCCAACATTCTAGACCTTTTCCTAATCTCTAATCCTTCTTCTTATTCTGTTAAATTCTTTCCTCCTCTGGGTTCCTCCAATCATCATATCTGTTTTCTGTTCTATCTCTTCAAGTCTTCTGCAGGAAAGACCCCCACCTACTGCGAGAAAACGTTTTTGGCACTTCGATGCTGCAAATAGTACGACAGCAATTACGACGACTTGCAGTCGAACTTCTTTGATTTCCCATGGAATGGGTTCCTAGGAGTGTGCAAAGCGCGAGCTAATTCTCTCTGGCATGGAGGCGTGCACCCTATGATCTTTACCTTCAACTAAACCTAGAAAACCTTGGTTTAGCTCTGCTTGTTCTAGTGCTATTAGCCACAGGGACGCTGCCTTTAGGAATTATTGTCATCTTCAAATTCCAGAAACCTTAGCAACTTATATTTCAGCCCAAAATTGTGCAAAATTTATTCTCCATCACACTAAAAAATTCTTTTCTCAGTAGAAAATGCAATAATCTTACTGGCTCCTCTTCCTCACGTCCTTTCTGACCTTCCTTCCTTCCTTCAACCCCCAGGAAGGACTTGTGTCCTGTCAGTCGGATCCATCGAGAAAGGTCCTTGGGAACACGGGCCTAACGACCAATCCGCTGGCTGGCCAGGCCTATCGCGGATGCCTGAAAGTTTCCCATTGACAGCAAAGCACGCTGCCAATGTACTCATTAACGTCTGAGTGCGACGAAGCTTGAGTTAGTAGAGAATAGCTCACATTCTCTCGCTCCAACCCAGTCTAGGCGAGTGCTCCACCACTGAGCTAGGAGAGCTTTGTCCTTTCTGACATTTTTTAACAAATGTTAACTCTTAGGTTTGCTTCTTCCTCTTGCCCTCTTTAGTATCGACAGCACAACTGCCGTTTAGTCTTCAACTAAAGCTGAACTCTTTGCTCAAACATTTGCTTCTATTCCACCTTAGACAAGACCAGTGCTATTCTTTCTTCTCCACCTCCCTCCAAAATATTTATGCTAATATTGCAATTTCTTTTAAAGGTGTTATTTGCTTATATATATATATATATATAAAGATATATATATCCCTAAATAATTGTCTATTATATATATATATATATATTACATATATACATATACATATATTATAAATATATGTTATTATATATTGGTTATACATATATATATATATATATATATATATTATATATATATTACATATATTAAGTTATTGGCTATTATTATAGTTATTGCTATTATTATATATATATATATATATATTACATATATACATATATATTATATATTTATATATATATGTTATTATATTATATATATATATATATATATATATATATATTGTTATATATAATATTAGATATATATATATATATACATTATTACATATATATATATATATATAGCAGCAGTATATAGAGTATATATATATATATATATAAATATAGTTATATATATATATATATATATATATATATTTATATATATATATATATATATATATATATATATATATATATATATATATATATATATATATATATATATATATATATATATATATATATATATATATATATATATATATGAAGTACTTGTGGCTAAGACTCTAAAATCCTCATCTTCAATCCGCGGATAGTGATTTTTACTATCCGCATCCGCGG
>JABUQX010142739.1:27500-30000 GCA_015478945.1 Trachelipus rathkii | reverse complement strand
TACATTGAACTTTATGTTAATGTCTGGTTTTAGATGTTTTATGTAATAAGCCTCAGCTATTTTCAGTTTTGGGGCTTCACATGAGGAGTGTAAAATTTTAAATGATTTTGAAATATCAGGTACAGTTGTCTTGTTATGCTCAGTGAATAAATGTTAGTATATTTTACTGGGTTTAAAGCTGTGCTGGTATGCCCTATCTGTTAATCTATTAGTCGTGTAACCAATATATGTCGACGTACAGTCAGACTCGGGACATGCGAATTGGTAAACGACATGGTGATTAACTGAAAGGGTATCCTTAGTTGAAAAGCAGGAAGAAAGTTTTCTTGTTTTGTGATATAGTTTAATTGTGATTTTTGAATTACTTGTAGATTTAATGTGGGCGTTAATAATGCCGCGTAGGTATTTTTCCTCTTTATCGAAGTTTTTGCATTTGAAGTTTTAAAATAAAATTTAATGCTTTCAGAGATATTGTTCGTATTGTCCTGTTTTTTAAAGAGTTTGTTGATGGTTTTGTTTATTATTTTCTCCGTTAAATTTAAAGGGTGGTTACAGTTAATCAGGTTCTGTTTAATTCTTTTAACTTCAACATCAAATGATTCCCAATCCGAGCACAATTTATAAGCCCTATATATGAGTGTTTTAACAATTGAATTTTTATATACTTCTGGGAAGTAGGAGTTGTTATTAAGGTACAGACCATTATCAGTTGGTTTGACATGTATGCCTGTGGAAAAAGTTCCATCATCATTAATTTTGATTTTAATATCCAAAAAGTTAATAATATTATTTAGAGATGTTTCAGATGTGAATATATATATATATATATATATATATATATATATATATATATATATATATATATATATATATATATATATATATATATATATATATATAAAGCTTTTGATAAGGTTCCCCACATAAGGCTGATGAAGAAGTTATTTCAATGTGGTATAGGTGTGGAGTGGTACATGGTTGGATTAAAGAGTGGTTGTGGAATAGAAAACAGTGTGTACAACTAAATGACAATAATCATGGGAAATAGTGAAGAGTGGTTTCCCACAGGGTTCAGAGCTGGGGCCACTATTGTTTCTCATATATATAAATGATTTAGACCAGGGACTTAAATGCAAGGTTTCTAAGTTTGCAGATGATACCAATGTGGCCACCTCAGTTAGGAATAGTGAAGGACGTATAAATATTCAAAATGATCTTGATAAACTTCTTGGGTGGGCAGATAAGTGGCAAATGAATTTTAATAGTAAAGAGTGTAAGGTTCTTCACCTAGGTTACTCAAATAAAAGTTTTAACTACGATATGAATGGGGAGTGGCTTGAGTCTGTGGACCAAGAAAAAGATTTAGGTGTGATTATAAGCAGTAATTTGAAAGTAGCTAATCAGTGTTTGGAAGCAAGGAATAAAGCTAATAAGATGCTGGACATAATAAATCGCAATGTTGTTTACAAGAGCAAAGAAGAAATAAGTAAACTGTATAATAGCTATGTTATGCCAATAATACAGTATTGTGCACAAGTTTGGGCCCCTTATTTAAAGAAAGACTTAGATATGCAAGAGAGAGAGAGAGAGAGAGAGAGAGAGAGAGAGAGAGAGAGAGAGAGAGAGAGAGAGAGAGAGAGAGAGAGAGAGAGAGAGAGAGAGAGAGAGAGAGAAGCAACAAGGATGATTTCTGGGTTTGAGGGTAATAGCTATGAGGAGAGGCTGAAGGAGTTAGGAATGTTTTCTGTAGAAAGGCGATTTCTCAGAAGGGACATGATACAAGTCTACAAAATATTTACATCTATTGATAATACAGAGACCAATAAATTCTTCATAGTAGAGCACGGACGGGAGACCAGGGGGCATAACAAGAAAATTAAGAAGAAAGCATGCATCTTGATATAAGAAAGCATTCTTTCAGCAATAGGGTTGTTAAATTTTGGAATGGTTTGCCACAGGAGGTTGTTGAGTGTGACTCGATTGCAACATTTAAGAAAGAGTTGGATAGATATATATAACTGCTATATATATATATATATATATATATATTTATCATATATATATATATATAACTATATATAATATATATATAATAATAATATATATATATATATATATATATATATATATATATATATATAAATATATATATAATATATGTTTATTTTTTTATATATATATATATATATATATATATATATATATATATATATATATATATATATATATATATATATATATATATATATATATGTATATATATATATATATATACATATATATATATATATATATATATATATATATATATATATATATATATATATACATATATAAATGTAATAATATATATAATAATATAATATATATATATATATATATATATAATATATAACTTATATGTATATATATATATATATATATAATATATATATATATATATATATATATATATCAGTATATATATAATATTGGACGAAATAGGGAACCGGGAACTGAA
>JABUQX010142739.1:12500-17500 GCA_015478945.1 Trachelipus rathkii | reverse complement strand
AATCCAAATACTGAGGTCCTCTATTTAGGAAATTTCAATGTACACAACACTGAATGACTGGGGTCCTCTCATACCGATCCAGGAAGGAAGGTGGCAGAATTATTCAGCATTATCAACGACCTGGAGCAACTAATTAGGGAATATACACATATTTGATTTATGGTTCGCCACTAGTCCTTCTCTCTATAAATAAGACACCTTCGCTATTATCGGTAAATCTGACCACAACCTCTTAATTTTAATAATTTCTCTCCAATAGATCCATCGTGCTCTAAGAGTAACTATAACTACGCTAGCTATAGCTGGAATGACTGCTCTGACTCTGAGAACGTTTAGGCATCCGCAATAAAGTGGGAGCTGTAATCGATGATGGAATAAGCAGGTTCAATCCATCTTCGACTAAATCTTTCTCTCCTCAAAATCCATGTTCGATCGTGCTTGTTCACGGGCCATTTAGGCTAAAGATAGTACTTATCGGGAGTGGACGACTCAAGCAATCCTCCTCCTCCTCCTTCTCCTTTCAGGTGTTTCAACGTATTTACATGTGATAACATTTGATTGGGTGCATGAACTGAAATCTATGAACGTTAGGAAGGTAGGTGGTCCGGATGAAATCCCTTCTCGAGTTTTGAGGTAATGTGCTTCTGAGTTGGCATCAACTCTCGTTCAGAAATATTCACTATGCCTCTATACTATAAGTTCTTGTTGAAAGCTCTCATATGTTCAATCTATTCTGAAGAAAGACAGCCGTGCCCTGATTCTTCTAACTGTCGCTCTTTAGCTTTCACTTCTATCCTATCTAAGATCTTTGAAACTCTTTTCAACTCTCATCTCTTAGATCATCTGCAATCTCATTATTTTCTTTCTTATCACCAGTATGGCTTTCGATGCTCAAGGTATGATATACTTAGTAATGATATACTTTCCTATCTAACCGATTTATGGTTATCCGCTCTTAGAGACTATGGAAAGACATGTCCGGCGGCGCTTGACATATCTAAGGCATTTGACCAGGTATGACACGCGTCACCACTTTCCAAGCTTCCGTTCTTTGGGTTTCGTCGTTCTTTTTGCTTACTTATGTCTAGCTTTCTCTGAAATCGGCTGTTGTTGATGGAGCGATTTCTTCTTCCTTCCATGTCAATAGTGGTGTTCCTCAGGGTTCTCTCTTACCTCCTACTCTATTCCTACTTTCAATTAATTATCTTCTCAGCTGTTCATCTAACTCTATCCTTTCATATGCCGATGATTCGACCCTCCATTCTTTAATTCATTTCAAATCTGTTCCATCCTTTGATTCTAGAATTGTCTCTCGTTTTAATCTTTTCAATTGTATTCTCTCTGGTCTGGATAGAATTTCCCGGTGGAGGCCGTCTAAACCTTGTAAAATTCAATCATTTTAAAACCCAATTTCTACAAATCTCCCTCTCTAGTATACCTTCTAACTTTCCTATCTCTTTCAATGGTTCTCCCGTTTCTCCTAATACAGTATAAGCATTTTTGGCCTTAACGTAAACAAAAAAATGTCTTGGAAACCTCACATCACAATGGTTTCTAGGGCGTCCTCAAAGAAGCTGGTAGTTCTGCTTAAACCGCGAATTTTTTTTCCTCTTCTCAGTTACTTCAACTATACAAGAGCCTCATCAGCCCATTTATAGAGTATACTGCTTTCCCACCTGAGAGAGAAGGCCTTGGTTTTACTTGGCTCTTGGACAGGGTCGAGTGAAAGGTCAAAAAGCTTATATACTGTTCTGTACTTTCCAACTCACTTGACCCTATATCTTTGCGACGCGATATTGGAGCTTTCTCTCTTTTCTATAGGTACCACAGCGACAAGTGCTTGAGGGAGCTTACCACTCGCGTAGCACCATCCTTAAAACTCCCTGGTAGCACAAGGGATGCAGTTTCTTCACACGAGTTATGTGTAGACATTAGCAACTGCGGGCTTGTTCGCTGTGGTGCTACCTTTTTTCCAGCCATCACATTTCTGTGGAATTCTCTTCTATCTTCTGTGCTTCTTGCTGAATTTAATCTCCTTCACTTTAGGGCTTGCGTCTGTGCTTATCTGCGAAATTTGCGCTGGATGACGATACTTTTAATGTTTTAATACCCCCTCCTTGAATAAGACTGCCCATGAGCGGTGGCAAAAACTGTATATATATATATATATATATATATATATATATATATATATATATATATATATATATCTATATATATATATATATATATATATATATATATATATATATATATATATATATATATATATATATATTTAAATATATATATATATATATATATATATATATATATATATATATATATATATATATATATATATATATATATATATATATATATATATCTTCTAAAAAATATATATATATATATATATATATATATATATATATATATATATATATATATAGTTCCCTATCTAAAATACCTCCAAATTTTCCTAACATCTTCGACGGCTCTAACGCCTCACCTGTTACCAACATAAACATTCTTGGGCTAAACATAAATAGGGAATTATCTTGGAGACCCAAAATCACTTCGGTTGCTAAGCCGGCCTCAAAGAAGCTGGGGTTTCTGTTCAGATTACATAAATATATTTCTTCTGCTCAGTTACTCTAGTTATATAAGGGTCTTATCAGCCACTGTATAGAGTACTTTTCTCACATTTGGGGTGGTTCTGTTGCCACCCTTCTTTTGGATAGGGTTGAGGCTAAGGCTAAGAGACTTAAACTGTCCCCTACTTTCTGACTCCCTTGACAATATTTCTCTGTGACGTGGCATCGGCGTATACTATCCCTTTTCTATAGGTATTATAAAACGGCAGGTGCTCTAGGAAATTGACATCTCTCATTTCTAAACCACTGCGTCACCTTCGTAACACAAGAGGTACCTTAGTCTCACATGAATATTGCTGTGAATATTGAAGACTCCAGGCTCGTTCGTTGTGGTGCCTCCTTCTTTGCACCCACATCTTTTTGTGGAACTCCTTGAATTCATCTGTTTTTTCCTGCTGTTTTCAGTCTTCCTCTCTTTAAGGCCCACTTCTACGCTCACCTTAGGGAATTGCGTTAGGCAAGGGTTTTGGTATTTTTTTTTTTTTATTTTTTTTTTTAAGAATTTTTTTTTGCCTAAATTGCCATGACCGTGAGTGGTCTCTCTCTCTCTCTCTCTCTCTCTCTCTCTCTCTCTCTCTCTCTCTCTCTCTCTCTCTCTCTATATATATATATATATATATATATATATATATATATATATATATATATATATATATATATATATATATATATATATATATATATATATATATATATATATATATATATATTATATATATATATATATATATATATATATATATATATATTATATATATATATATATATATATATATATATATATATATATATATATATATATATATATATATATATTATATATAATATATATATATATATATATATATATATATATATATATATATATATATATATATATATATATATATATATATATATATATATATATATATATATATATAACCAAGTTTACAGTGCTAAGTTAACCGAAGAGCATAAATCTTCGAAAACAAATAAAAAGTCTGCCACTCTCAGACCATGAATGCTGTTAGGCATATTACATTGTCTGCTTTGTCATTTGTCTTCCAATTTTTAACTCACAAGTTGTTGAACTGAGGAAACAATGAACCAGAAGTTGAAGTTAGATCCAGTAAAGAGTTGCTGCTGATGACTCCTGTTGTTGTGAGCAGAAAATGAAAAGAAAGGGTTCTTGTTGAACCATCTATTATTAATTCTTTACAATTTCCATTGCTATAAAACAGGCTGATGATATTGAAAAGATTCTTTGTCATAAATTTATGAGTTTATGATGATGAGAGCTGAAAATTTCATTGTTATATTAAAGAAGAACCTATTGAAGGTTATGACATATCATTTCTCATAACAAACTTGCACACAGGAACAGATGTTTAAACATAAGCTTGTGGATTTTGTTATTCATTTTATGGAAGAAATTGATAAAGAAATATCTGAAATGAAGAAGCATAACTCTGTGAACACTTTGAGCAGACCAGAGAATGTCCCCTTGAATACCTGAAGAGGTTTTGAGTTGTGATGAAATTTATGTCGTTGGATTATTAAGTTCTTGATTTTAAATTAAGTTGTTCTACATTCTTGCTATTATTTTTCTTCTTATTTTTCTCCAATTCTTTTTTAATAACGAACTTTAAACCTACATATGAAATGTTCGTCCATGCCCTTGTAATTCTATTTTTTTTTTGAAAAACACTTTTATTCTACCCTGCCAAAAATTTTATAATTATGCTTTTTTTTTTTTTTTTTTTTTAGTTACTAAGATCGATGATTCTTTGTCTGCAATCTTCCATGTCATAGGAACTGGACTGTTGCAGTGGTGCTTCATCTGTTAATAATGGTCGTGTAAGATAAAATTTGTTGGTTAAGCTCTGTAGTTTAGTTGTTTTGTGAATCACCAAAACTAAAGGATGACAACCATTGGAAGTGCAACCAGAATGGTGTGGAAAAAATTTTAGTATACCTCCTTTACTCATGATCTCTCTCTTGTCACATTTTTGTGAAGAAGATTACACTACTCTAAATACTATTTCATTTCATTTATTTTCTTGCAACATATTACGATTTACTTTCTATTGAACGGGCTTTGTCATCTTATCCGATCGTACTTTATGACTTATATATGGCATTAATGAGTAGGAGAAACTTCATAACCTTATTATTATCAAGTGGGTAGAACGATAGGAATTAAATATAAGCAAGAAACATAGGATGATCCTAGTCGAATACTAGGTAGTAGTACCTGAAAGAGGGTTCCTACAGAATGTTAAAACATATATATATATATATATATATATATATATATATATATATATATATATATATATATATATCTCTATATATATATATATATATATATATATATATATA
>JABUQX010142739.1:5000-7500 GCA_015478945.1 Trachelipus rathkii | reverse complement strand
CTAACTAATGTTTTATAAAGAGGAAGTATTATATTTTTAGATTTATATTCGAAGTTTCTGGCAATAAAGCCTAGAGCTTTATTTGCTTTCTTAACAGCTTCAGCACATTGTCTCGCAAATTTTAAATCCTTATTAATTAATATCCCTAGATCCTTTTCCTCACTGACAACTTTGATAACTGAGTCATCTATTTTGTAATCATATTCATTGTTCCTACTCCCAAAATGTATAACCTTACATTTATCAGTATTAAATTTCATTTGCCATGTTTTTGACCAATTTACAATCTTATTCAAATCGCTCTGGAGCGATTGATAATCTTTTTCACAATTTATGCGATTTCCAAGTTTCGTATCATCAGCAAATTTCGAGATATTGCTTAAAATGTCATCATCTATGTCATTTACATATATAATAAAAAGTATTGGACCCAGAACAGATCCTTGTGGTACACCACTAATAACATCAGCCCATTCTGAGCACTCACCATTGACAACAACTCGTTGTCGTCGGTCCAATAACCAATTTTTAATCCAATTTAAAAGCCTTCCTCGAATACCGTGAGCTCTTAGCTTTTCCAATAATCTTTGATGAGGGACGGTATTGAATGCTTTTGAAAATCTAAATAAATGACATCAAAAGATTTGTAATTATCTACATCGTTAATAACTATATTAAAAAATTCTAGTAAATTAGTTAAGC
Organism: Trachelipus rathkii; assembly: GCA_015478945.1. NCBI lineage: Eukaryota > Metazoa > Arthropoda > Malacostraca > Isopoda > Trachelipodidae > Trachelipus > Trachelipus rathkii. Next base: position 6,798 of record JABUQX010142739.1, on the reverse strand, counting down.
ATGATCTATTTCTTCTAAACCCGTGTTGGGAATTCTTGAGCAATCCATGATCTTCAAGGTGTGAAACTAATCTATTAGTTAGTATTGCTTCAAAAATTTTGCCAACTATAGAAGTTAAGCTAATTGGCCTGTAATTATTAGGGAGCTTACGATCTCCTTTTTTGAAAATAGGAGTTATATTTGCAAGTTTGAAATTATGCGGTACTAACCCTTCTTGTAAAGACTTATTGAAAAGCATCGTCAGAGGTTTTACTAATACATCTTTCAAATTTTTTAGATGCATAGGATAAAATCCATCTGGTCCAGGTGATTTATTAATTAATAGCTTATCAATTTGGAAAGCAACTTCCTCTTCTAAAATTTCAAATGTATCTAAAATACTATCTGCATGAAAATCCCGTACGTCTTTCATGTTAGGAACATTATCTAGATTTTCTTTCGTAAATACTGAGGAGAAAAAATTATTTAAGATGTTTGCCACATCGGCATTGCTCGACTTTAGGTTTCCGTTATTGTCCAGTAGTGGTCCAATTGATTCCTTAATGGAACTTTTATTATTGACGTAATTGTAAAACTTTTTAGGATTAATTTTACTCTCCCGGGCAATATTAATTTCATAGTTTCTTTTATAGCATCTAATTAGTCTTTTGCAGTTTCGACGCCAAACTTTGTAATTATTATTATTTTCTACTGAGGGAGAAGTCTTCCAAAGTTTATAAGCCCTATTTCTATTATTTAACGAATCTTTAATTTCATTGTTCCACCATGGAACAAAATCCTTTTCTTTTTCTTTAAATATTTGTAGAAACGTATCCCACATTATATTTGCATTGCCTGTTAATATTTCATCCCAATCATATATAGATAAGCTTTCCTTAAAGTTATTAAAATTTGCGTTCTTAAAATCAGGAATTTTCAAGTTATTGCTATGTATTTTGTTTTCTATATTAATGGTAAATTTAATCATGTTATGATCACTTTTACCAATTGGTTCTATAACCTCAAAACTTCTTACCAAGTTCAAATGACTCACTATTAGTAGGTCTAAAATATTGTTTCCTCTTGTTGGGCAATCAATTATTTGAAAAAGGAAATTATCTCCTAAGAACTTTAGTAACCTATTTCCTTCGGGATCTGCATCAAGTAAATTATAGTTAATATTTGGGCAGTTAAAGTCTCCTACAATTATTGTATACCCTTCTAAAATTTTGCTTAATTCGGCATACAAAGCTACATCTATTGCCGATTGTGAGGACGGTGGACGATAAACGTTTATTAAATTCAAATTTATATTCAATGTTTCTATTTTAATTCCAATGATATCAATTTCATAAATATCAGCTACTTCTAGCTGAGTAGTTTGATATATATCTTTAATATAAATCATAACGCCTCCCCCTTCCCTATTATTGCTTCTATCTTTGAAAAATAACTTATAACCATTAATTTGAAATTCTGAAATAAAATCACGATCTTTAAAGTTGCCACATGTTTCAGTGATTATAACTATATCGTAGTTTTCTGTGTAAACAATAGCTTTAAATTCATTTATTTTGTTACGAATGCTTCTTGCGTTGAAAGACATAGCTTTCATTTCGCAAATGTTGAACGGGGATTTGGACCTTTCCGAAAAACCTGTTTGCTACAGTTTATCTCCTTATGCATTTTTGTGACCTCAGTGTTCAATAGTCGACCTAATCGCGCGTCACCAACATCATTTAAATGAATCCCGTCTTTTCTGTATAAATTATTCTGACCATCAAAGCTTCCCCAAAGGTTAGCAAAAGAGACGTTTTCT
>JABUQX010142736.1:20000-24227 GCA_015478945.1 Trachelipus rathkii | reverse complement strand
TCAATTTCCCTCTCGCATTTTTAAACTTAACATAATTAATGTAAATTTTGGCCATTTAACAAGAGGTCATATAATTTTTAAATATCGGATAAAATTTAATCGTATTTTTACTGCATGGCGGACCTGATTAACTGCATGGTATATTAAATCCTATGGTATAGCAATTTTTATTTTAAGCTGCCCTGTAGAACTTTTGTGCTCATTTTTATATTAGATTTCATTTTAAAATGCATGGTAGATCTGACCCTAATTTTATTGTATATTTATTTTAAGCTGCCCTGTAGAATTTTTGTGCTCATTTTTATATTAGTTTTCATTTTAAACTGCATGGTAGATCTGAACCTAAGTTCATTGCATTTTTTTTTAGCTGCACTGTATTTTAGAGTAAACTTTATCGTATATCTTTCTTTTTTACCCACATTTTTTTAACATTCATTTTTTTTTGGAGATTTTAAAATATATGTATTTAGTTATCTTTTGATTTTTTTTCTCATGATGAATACAAGTTAAAGTGATTTTATGTTATATTTATTTATATAATTTTTCGCTGCCACGTCCGATCTCTTTTTAACTATATGTTATTTTTCTTTTTACTCCTCAGGCGTGGTAGATGGTGGTATATTTTAGCGTAAATAAAAATTCCGTTGCGATCCATTTGGCCTTTAATTTATAATATATATATATATATATATATATATATTTTTATTTATATATATATATATATAATATATATATATATATATATATATATATATATATATATATATATATATATATATATATATATATATATATATATATATATATATATATATATATATATATATATATATATATATATATATGACCTTGTGAGTATGTGGATCCGTTAATTTTGTTTTATGTAATTTTTTCCTTTATATTGTTACTATATAATACTGACAATAAATTAAAATGATGATATGATAAAGATACGAAATTTTAAATATTAAAAATTAAATAATAAAGTAAGCAATAACGTACATTTTACATGAGAAAGAAAATATTTTTTAGTCTTAAACCATGAAAGGATTTAATAAGGTAGGGGAAAATAATGTTTCGGGTAAAATTCTGTCTTTATTGATTTTTTTTTTATATATTGATTCTGTATACTGAACAAAACTTATCATATATATATATATATATATATATATATATATATATATATATATATATATATATATATATATATATATATATATATGCATTTTATATAAAAATATATATTTTTTTATTTATATATATGTTATTATATATATATATATATATATATATATATATATATATATATATAGGCCCCTATATATAAAGACCTGGCCAGTTTTGATTTTTTTCTTTTGTTTTTTTTAACATATTGCTAGTATATGATACTAACAAGGAATTTAAGTGGTGACGGACATGATTCAAAAGTTCGAAATATTTTAAATAATTTTTTAAAAATCACATTTATAAATTTTTTTCAAAAATTTAATATCTCAAGAAGTACGACACTTACAGAAAAAACAATTACATATTTCGAATCAGCATAAAAAGCCTATTACAAAAATGTAAAAATAAATAAGTAATAATAAAATAAAAATGAAATAAAGAAAGGTACGACACTTACAGAAAAACCAATTACATATTTGGAATCAGCGTATAAAGCTTATTACAAAAATGTAAAAACAAAAAAAAAAAAACAAAAACAAACATTTTTTTTTCATAAATAAATATCTCAAAAAGTACGACACTTACAGAAACCAATTACATATTTGGAATCAGCGTATAAAGTTTATTACAAATATAATAATAATAAAAAATTAGAGGCTCGAGCCGACGGGGGACAGAGGGGGGGCCGTTTCATACCCCGAGGGAGGGGCGGAGGAACCCCGCGACACCCAAATACCAAAGAGCAGGGGTTCCGCGGAGGAGGTGCAGGTAATAGTCCTACCCTGTCGTTCCCAGGAAGGCCGAGAGACCCCGACCTACCATCTTTGCGTGGTTTACTCCTTGGGTATTCCTTTACTTAAAAAAAAAAAAAATTACGGAGTCGTAAAACTTAACTGGTCCTATATATTTTTTAAAATATATGTCTTACCACTGAAATTCATTATTGGTATCATATAGTAGCAATAAAAAAAAACAAAAATTCAAAACTGACCATTGTGTAAAACAGAAATGGTCCTTATATTATATTATATTATATTATATATATTATATTATATTATATTATATTATAGAGGGTACAACTTATAATTATTTTCGTCTTAGGGGTAGGCGATCAAAAAAGTTTGGAGATCGCTGCCCTAGCAGATACAGCCCTAACCTATCAATATATATAGGTATATATATATATATATATATATATATATATATATATATATATATATATATAGTTTATATATTTTTATTTATTTCTCTTTAAAATATATATATATATATATATATATATATATATATATATATATATATATATATATATATATGAAATTATTTAAAAGCCACAACTTATATCCTCAAAAACTACAATAGCTTACTGGAAAAGGAAAACATTGCTGGAATGCTGGTCCAATTTTAGTGGAAATGCAAATAAAAAAAAAAATATATATATATATATATATATATATATATAATTAGTTATATATATATATATATATATATATATATATATATATATATATATATATATATATATATATAAATATCAAAAACTACAATAGCTACAGCAAAAATGAATACATTTTTGGTGTGCTGTTATAATTTTATAGAAAAACAAAAAATTAAAAATTAAAAAATTATTGTTAATAATTATAGTAATATGATTAGAGAGCTTTTAGAGATCTTTTATTGGTTACTCGTTAAAATAAATAGACTTTTATTAAAGTTCGCAATTTTCTATTTACTAAAGAATGGCCTCAAGGGTATGCACGCCCGATGCAGAGTCGGGGTCTCTGGCCTGGGAATATTACGGGTAGGATTCACTCTCTCTCTGGGAGGGTCTCCGAACTCCGCTCTTTGGTATTTGGGTGTCGCGGGGGTTCGTCCCCTCTTCTACGGGGTATGGAAAAACGTCCCCCACCCTCGGCTCGAGCCCCTACATTGCCGTGTAATACCTTTATTAAATAATATATATATATATATATATATATATATATATAGTATATATATATATATATATATATATATATATATATATATATATATATATATATATATATATATATATATATATATGTTATGTCCCAAAAGTAAGTGTACTGATGTCGTATTTAATTATGCATTGGACTTACCTGAAATTGCAAGTTATCTCCTTCGAAGTATGACCCTTGGGAGGTTACACAGCGGTTTCAACGTTTTAGCTATTTGTAGTTTTGAAATATATATATACATGTTTTTTTTTTGTAAATTTTTTTTTTTTTTTTTTTTTTCAGTTTCCGCAATAAAATTTTGCGCCATGATTCCAACAATGTATTAATTTTCCTTTAGTTATTGTAGTTTTTGAGATATGGATTGATGATAGTTGTGGCTTTAAACCAAATATCACCATATATATATATATATATATATATATATATATATATATATATATATAAAAATATATATATAAAGAAAGAAAAATATATATATATATATATATATATATATATATATATATATATATATATATATATATATATATATATATATATATATATATATATATATATATATATATATAGTATAGTATATATATATATATATATATATATATATATATATATATATATATATATATATATATATATATATATATATATATATATGGTCAGCCTCTAGAAGAGCCAATCCATATTCAAAACTACAACAGCTACTGAAAGAATGTATATTGTTGAATGCTGGTTCAATTTTTAGTGCGGAAATGTAAAAAAAAAGAAAAAGAAAAAAATAGAGTATATATATCTCAAAACTACAATAGCTACAGCGAAAAGCAATACATTTTTAAACTGGTAAAATTTTTAGATAGGAAAATGTAAAAATAAAAATAAAAATTATTGTTAATAATTATAGTAATAAGATTAGAGAGCCTATTTAGAGACCTTTTATTGGTTACTAGGTTAAAATAAATAGACTTTCTATTAAATTTTGCTTTTTTTTAACTAAAGAATACCAAGATAAGTCTGCAACCATTATAATAGTTGTAATTCTTAATCTAACAAGACTAATTTCCATATTAGTATCTAACTCTGCTTA
>JABUQX010142736.1:7500-17500 GCA_015478945.1 Trachelipus rathkii | reverse complement strand
ATAAATTAGGAATAGTTTTTCTCACTAAATTTATTTGTTCACTATAAACAAATTCAAACCTAGAAAATATTGAAAAACCTTTAGTGTATTTCCTTTTTACTAAATTTAATTGAAAGAAATCTCATGAGAAAATTTTGGTGAAGCAACTTTTCTTTACATTATGTAACCATAGATGTAACTTTATATTCCTACAAATTTTAACATCTCGTCATTGGTAAGCCTAATTAGGCCTTCTCCATAGTCTATATATTTTGTGACCTTCCCCGGTCTGCTATTCATTATTTTTGAGGTGCGTAAGGATATTTTTCGTAAATTAGTGTTATAAAATTGTAAAATATGTATTTCTGCATAATGTACGAAGAGGGAATGTTGTAGGTTTAGAACAAATTCCAATACTAAATTTGGTTATCCGGGTCTAACATTTTGAATACTTGCAACGCCGAACTCCTATTATATTGTTCCTTGGCCTCCAAGTCAGACCCAAAACTGTATCTCCACATTCGACTGCTGTCGAAATAGTTATATCACGGTATCCAGAATTAGTTATAAGCACATTACGTTAATTAAAAGGGAAACTAATTTGCAGAGATTTTGTGATTGTCTTACTTGAACATAATTTTATATTCTAGTACTTAGCTAACTTAAAACGACCAGTGGAGAGTACTGGTAGTAGGCTACTATGTCATAATTAATAATTCATTCAAAATTTCCACAACATATATATATATCATATATATATATATATATATTATTATATTATTATTATTCTTATGATAGATATATATTATTATTATTATTATTATTATTATATATATATTATTATTATTATTATATATATATTATATATTATTATTATTATATACATTATGCAGGCAGACTGTCTTAGGGGGCAAGACAGGTTTCTATATATATATATATTATATATTATTATTATTATTTTTATTATATATATATTATTATTATTATATATGTATATACATATATATATTTATTATATATATATTTTATTAAATATATATTTATATATGTTATTATATATTGTTTGCATATGTGTGTGTGTGTGTGTGTGTGTGTGTGTGTGTGTGTGTGTGTGTGTGTGTGTGTGTGTGTGTGTGTGTGTGTGTGTGTGTGTGTGTGTGTGTGTGTGTGTGTGTGTGTGTGTGTGTGTGTGTGTGTGTGTAGGTGTGTGTGTGTGTGTGTGTGTGTGTGTGTGTGTGTGTGTGTGTGTGTGTGTGTGTGTGTGTGTGTGTGTGTGTGTGTGTGTGTGTGTGCGCAAGATTTGACTTATGGGTTATATCACAGTATATAAATATAAATTATAAAAAAAATAAAATAACAGTCTACAACAGTTGTAATTAAAAAATTTTGTGTCATGAGGTGAGTAAAAATAAAAATACCTATTTGAGAAACGTAAAGTAATATTTATTGGGGTTGGCTAGTACTGAGTCCTGAGTGGTAACTAATATTAAATCTAAACTAGCATTAGACGCCTTGGATTTTCAGCGAATTTCGCAATTACATTTGTTTCCAATTCGTTCATTTTTTCACTTACTATTTTTTATGAATACTTATCCTACATAGTCCATTAAGCCTGTCTTTCTTCATTGTTTTTCTTAACCAAGTCTTTACTCTTCGCAGAGTGCTGAAAGACCTTTCAATGGTACTGATTGAACACGGTAGCACCATTGCAATTAATAGACAAGTTTTTAATTTGAGGAAAGAAGGGGTCGGCTTCTTTAATAACTTCAGTAAGTTCCAAGTCTTTCAACTTTTGCTTATCCATTTTTTATCCAGCCACAAGGTTTACCATAAGTCTGTTTCGGTATCAATTTTATTGACATCAAGATTATAAAACTCTGAAAAACATTTTACTTCTCACGCAAACTGCCTACGGGAACACCTAACATAAGACACGGAAGCAAATAAAGATAAAATGCTGGCACGTTGTTTTCTGAAAATCTAATCTCTAAAGAGAATGAAAGAGTCAAAATAAGGCACAAGTGCAGAACGCTTCCAATATTAGCAGCCTTCAGCAGGATGATTTGCTTTATTTTGTTGAGATTGTACTTTCTAGGTGGTGCAAATTCTACTAAGAACTCAGTAGTAATAACATTGGCGGATAAGAGCAGATCAGCAATTATTTGATCAGCAGTTTTACATTGGTCTTTGACAACCTTCAAAATTCTTTGGATATGGTCAGAGTACTGCTTAAGGTAAATATTTTTTGTTTGAATAATGTTAACCACTGGTTCATCTAAAGCAAAATATTTGGTTATTACGGAAGAGGTAATAATGAAATTGGGTCTTGTTGTCGAACAGAATAATAGAAAAGCTGTTTTTCTTGTTTAATTGTTGCCATCAACAATTTTTATCATATTTGTAGAAAATAGCAATACTATGATATTTTGAGTCCAACGGGTTTCCCAAAGTTTAGGCAAGTTGGGAATGTATTTTCTTTTTCGATTTTAATCTCTGAAAAAGTTTGTCTTTTATTGTGGAATAGTTTTTCAAATTTCCGAATAATGTTTAGGTCATTAATGACCAATTTATGCCGATTGCTTACCAGTGATTAAATAATCTTTTTCATTTTTTGAAACCTATGTTGTATCCTGCCAATGTTGCGCAGCTATCGTACCCCTGACCAACGCATAGACTCGGCTTCATTTTCTAAAAACAAATCAATCGTTTTGGCAATGGTTCAAGAACTTCAAGAACTTCAAACCTCAGAAATTCTTCTCGAACAGTCATTTTTTCAATATCGAAAAACCTTATTGCTTTAGATAATTGTTCGTTGCCTGACAAATCCGCAGTTTCATCTGCCAATATGGAGTAGATACAAAAAAAAAAAAAAAATTTGCAACGGCGACAATTATGTTTTTTTATGATAATTCCACACAAATTGATCAGTTCATTTTGAATCATCGGAGACGTCCAGACGGCATTCTTCTGTCCTTGAATATGTTCTTTCAATTCCACATCACCACATTCTATTCGCAGCTTAATCAGGTCTTCAAAAATTCCCTCATGCAGGTCTTTACCTCTTAAAGGTAAGTCATGGGTCCCGCAGAAAATTATGGTCTTCAAAATTGCTGTAATATTTCTTTTATTTTCTGCAATTATTTTTTGATGTGTTGTCTTCAACTGAATATCAACGGGTACGCTTTCCGTGATTGATTTAACAGCTTTAGCAGCCGCCAAATGCTATCGACATACTGAGAGTTCTAGCGGAGAATAATGTCAGAAGAAGTTAGCTGTATAAAAGCACAAAGCAAGTTGACTTTAAACCAATATGAAAAGGAAAACACATTAAAACTTTAGAAAAAATATATATAGTACGTTTATAATACGTTATTAATTAGTAATTACTACTTCATTATCTATCGATTGATGTATTTTTTCAGTTTTTCTACTAATAAACCCTTAAAAACGTCGTCTGGCAAACATATAAGGTTCATAATTTTTTTTTCGCCAAGATTTAGGGGGCCCCCCCCCCCCCCCCCTGCCTACGCCCATATATATATATATATATATATATATATATATATATATATATATATATATATATATATATATATATATATATATATATATATATATATATATATATATATATATATATATATATATATATATATATATATATATATATATATATATATATATATATTTGTTCTTTTCTGTTTTACGCTTGGGTCAGTTTTGAATTTTTTTTTTGTTTTGTTTTTTAATATATTTCTAGTATATGATCCTAACAATCAATTTAAGTGGTAACGGACATGATTCAAAATATATAGGACCTTTTACGTTTTACGACTCCGTCAGTTTTAATTTTTTTTTTTTTTAACTAAAGGAATACCCAAGGGTAAACCGCAAAAATGGCAGGAGTCGGGGTCTCTCGGCCTTCCGGGGAACGACAGGGTAGGAATACCCTCCGGGAGGGTCTCCGGAACCTGCCTCTTGTATTGGCGTCGCGATGTCTCCTCCGGAACTCTAAGGTGGGAAAACGTCCCCCTCTGTCCCCCGTCGGCTCGAGCCCCCTATTTTTTTTTTACATATTTGTAATAAGCTTTATACGCTGATTCCAAATATGTAATTGGTTTTTCTGTAAGTGTCGTACTTTTCGAGATATTTCATTTTTAAAACAATATTTAACATAAATGTGATTTTTAAAAATTATTTAAAATATTTCGAACTTTTGAATCATGTCCGTTACCACTGAAATTCATTGTTGGTATCATATAGTAGCAATATATTAAAAAAAAACAAAAAAAAATTCAAAACTGACCCAAGCGTAAAACAGAAAAGGGCCTATATATATATATATATATATATATATATATAGAAATAGTTATATATATATATATATATATATATATATATATATATATATATATATATATATATATATATATATATATATATATATATATATATATTTTCTTTTATTTTTTACGACCCGTCATTTTGATTTTTTTTTTTAATTGCTAGATAGCCCTAGTTTATGATCCTAAAAATCAATTTAAGGGGTGGAGGGACATGATTCAAAAATATATAGGACCGGTTACGTTTTACGACTCCTTCGTTTTAATTTTTTTTTTTTAAACTAAAGGAATACCCAAGGGTAAATCGCAAAGATGGCAGGAAGCCGTCTCGTCCTTCCGGGGAATCGACAGGTAAATTCACCCTCCGGGAGGCCCCGAACCCCCGCTCTTTGGTATTTGGGTTCCTCCGCCCCTCCCCTACGGGGTATGGAAAAAGTCCCTCCTCTGTCCCTCGTCGGCTCGACCCCTAATTTTTTTTTTTATTTTTATTTTTTTATTTTTTTTTACATTTTTGTAATAATCTTTATATGCCGATTCCAAATATGTAATTGTTTTTTCTTTAAGTGTCGTACTTCTTTCGAGATATTTCATTTCATGAAAAAAATTTTTTTTTTTCTTTTACATTTTGCAATAAGCTTTATACGCTAGATTTCAAAATATGTAATTTTTTCTGTAAGTGTCGTACTTTCGAGATATTTCATTTTTATTAAAATTTAAAAGATAAAAATGATTTTTAAATAATTATTTAAAATATTTCGAACTTTTGAATCATGTCCATCACCATTGAAATTCATTTTTAGTATCATATACTAGCAATATGTTAAAAAAAAACAAAAAAAAAAAAAATCACCAGTCTTAAAACATAAGAGAACCTATATATATATATATATATATATATATATAGTATATATATATATATATATATATATATATATATATATATATATATATATATATATATATATATATATATATAGGGTTGTGAAAAAACGTTTTTTTTAATTTTTTTTTTTTTAAAAAACAATGTTTTTTAAAAACCAAATGTTTTTTTTTTTTCTTTGAAAATTACCCTTTTTATGTGTGTATAAAAGATGTCTTAAATTATACAGGCACCAATAATTCCCAGGCCCAAATATTGACTTTATTAATAATGGATTTTATATATATAATATTGTATTTATATTTATATTATTATATATTATTATTATTATTATTATTATTATTATTATTATTATTATTATTATTATTATTATTATTAGCATATATATATATATTATTAATATCATGATAATGGGAAGAGAAAAATATATAAATTATAAAATACTTTTATATATATATATATATATTATATATATTATTATTATTATATATATATATATACATATTATATTATATTACATATATATATATATAAGGTTATATATATATGATCAAAAAAGTGATGGTATAACAGGTGGTTATGGTGTCAGGAGAAAATGAGAATGGTAGGAAGGTGATTGATTTCTTTGAGAGGAGAGAGGTATGTGTAAGTAATACTTTCTTTAAACACAAGAGTATCCATAAGTATAAATATACTAGAGTAGGTGTAGGTAGAGATGGTATGGTAGTGTAGTGAAAAGTATGATTGATTTTATGTTGGTGAAGAAGGAGTTGTTGAAGTATGTGATGGTAAATCAGCAGGGGTTTAGGAATGGATTATCGGATCATTATTTTGTTCTATGTAAAAATTGCTAGTGGGGACTTGGATTGGAGAGGAAGGTGATATGGAAGGAAGTGGGTAAAATTAAGAGTGAGAAGTTTAGTGAACAAGGTAATAAGGATAAGTATGTAAGAACGCTCGCAAGTAAATCAGTTGAATGTGAACAAGTTGAAACTGAATAAATCTGGAAGCAAATGAAGGAAGCAATTGTTAGCAGTGCAAAAGAAGTATGTGGGTGTGCTAAAGTAGGAAGTAAGAATGATAACAGTGAGTGGTGGAATGAAGAGGTGATGCAAGCGGTTAAAAGTAAAAATGAAGCGTGGTTGAATGTACTAAAAGCAAATGATGAAGTTTCAAAAGAAAGATGCTTGGAATTATATAAGGAGGAAAAAAGGAATGCTAAAAGATGCATACGTAAGAGAAAGAAGAGGTAAATGAACAGTTTGGAAGGAGGATGAATGGGGACATACAAGGGAATAGGAAGCTCTTCTGGAAGGAAGCGCGAAAGGTTAAGAATGTGAATAAGGGGAACCTGCTTAGAATAATGAATAGGGATGGTGTTTTTGTAACTGATGAAATGGATGTGATTTGAAAATCTGTATAATATTGGCAGTAATGAAGAGGTGATAATGACTGTGTGTGGGTTTGATGGTACAAGAAGGAATAGGTATTTTGGGGATGAGGTTATTAGCAAAGAGGAGGAAATGGGTAGAGTGAGAAAGTTGAAGAATGGTAAATCTGCAGGTATAGATGAAATTACTGTGAAATGATCAAGAACGGAGGCGAGATGGTGATTGATTGATTTTGAAGTTGTGTAATAAAGCGTTTATGGAGGGTATAGTTCAAGGGATTGGAGGAGAGCAGTAATAGTACCTTTATATAAGGGTAAGGGAGATAAAGGGAACTGTAGAAATTATAGGGTATTTAGTTTATTGAGTGTTGTAGGGAAGATAAATGCTGGTGTTTTGGTCGAAAGAGTGCGCCGAGTGACTGAAGGACTGATTGGTGAAGAACAAAGTGCGTTTAGGAGTAGTAGAGGATGTGTGGATTAAATCTTTACATTGAAGCAAATGATAGAGAAAATTAGAGAGAGGAAGATTAATAAATTGTATTTAGGTTTTATGGATTTGCAACAGGGGTATGATAGGGTTAATAGGGAAAGTCTATGGCAGGTGTTAGTGATATATAGTGTTGGTGATAGGCTTCTGAATGGAATCAAAAGTATGTATGACGATAGTGAGGTGTGTAAGAATAAATGGTGTCAAAAGTGATTGGTTTAGTATTAATAGCGGAGTGAGGCAGGGTGTGTTATGTCTCCTTGGTTATTCAATTTGTATATGGATGGGGTTATGAAAGAAATGAAGGTGGGGCAGGAAATGGTGTGAGAATGATGGAGATGAATGGGAGGATGCCCTACCCATTATATGCAGAGATGATTTGGGTTTGTGTGGCGAAACTGAAGAGTTTGAGAGGATTATAGAGAGATTTGGCAGGGTGTGTAAAAGTGAGGGTTTGAAAGCAACGTAGATAAGAGTTAGGGTTATGGTTGTGAGGAGGACAGTCCTCAGTGTGAAGTTATGTTAGATGGTGAGCAGCTGGGGAACAAGTGTCTGAGTTTAAATATTTAGGGTATATGTTGGATGAGAAGGGAACGGATGATGCAGAGTTTAGTAGGAAAGTTGTGAATGGCAGAGGTGGCTGGTGCAATTAAATCGTTGGTGAATATAAAGGGACTAAGTCTTGAGTGCGCTAGGGTCTTACACGAGGGTATGTTGTTACCTGTGTTATTGTATAGTAGTGAGACTATGTCTGAATAAGAACTATAGATCTAAAAGTTCTAATGTGTCGAGCACAACTAGGTATGTTGTAGGGTGTGAGAAAGCAAAACGATAAATGAGGAATGAACATATTAGAGTTGTGTGGGTGTGAAGAAAGGGGTAAACGAGAGAATGAATGAAAGTATGTTGAGATGGACTTGGTCATGTGGAGCGATGAATGATAATGAGTTTTAAGCAGATGTATAGAAAGGAGTGTGTTGAAAACCGACGGGCTGGGAGATCAAAGAAAAAGTTTAGCTTTGGTAAACGAATGTCTGGAAGGAGAGAAATGTGAGTTTGGCAGAGGCGAGAATAAAGGTGCATAATAAGAGAATAGGTTTTATGAGGGGGTATGGTTAGTCCACCTGGGGCCAAGGGGATGAACCCTTGGCTACCGACGATTTACCATAGTGAGGGTCCGTCGCAGTCCCATGAAGCTATAGGGTGGATTTTCTTGACTGGTGACGAGTCCTTACTAATTAATGGAACAGAAGGGGGTAATATTATTTTCTTTATATATATATATATATATATAGTTATTACAGATATATATATATATATATATATATATATATATATATATATAGCTAAAAAATAGTATATTTTGAAACACATAAAAACATTTTATATATACATATATATATATATATATATATATATATATATATATATCGGGGCCTACTGCTTGTGAATTTTTAAGGTTTTTAATAATAATGTTGAATACTTCTAAGGAGGAATGGGGGAGGGGTCTTCTTGGTTGGTTTTCAACCTTTTAAGCCGTTTAATTATTTGTCTGTTAGTGGGGTTTGTGGGTTTGTGACTAATTTTTGAATAGTGTGACAAGAATATTGTCTGGGTATTTTGTTGTTTTGTTTATGGATGGGTTGGTGGTGGGTGAGTGAGTGAAGTGTGAATTTTATTTATTCTAAGGAATATTTTTAAAATGTTAAACTTGTGGTTTAGTGTTTGGGTGTATTGTTGCCAATTCTTTTTCTGAGTTAAGTTGATTAGATTGTTTATTCTATTGTTGAGGTCTATGATTTGGTTTAATTGGTCTTGATTTGGTTTAATTGGTCTTAATTTGGTTTAATTGGTCTTGATTTGTTTAAATGAGAGTTGTCGATTTCTGATGAAAATTTGGGGTTGAATTTGCGTTGGCCATGTGGGATGAATTTTTTGTAAATGCTTTTAGAATTATTTGATTTAGGTGTTGTACTGCTTTCTTGAGAGAGAGAGAGAGAGGTGAAATCAGCTATTTGAAAAGAGTGTAAATCTAGTTATATGAGGTCTGTATAAGCTCGCCAGTTTGCTTTGTTGCATTTGATATGTTTTTTTTAAAAGTTTGTATTAGGTGTTTATGTTGAATTGTGATTAGTATTGAAATGTGATCTGATATGAGAGCATGAAAAGTTTGCCAGGTTGTGATGACTTGAAATTGTGGGGGGAGGGAGCAGAAGGAGATGTCAGGGGATTTGGGGCTCTGGTTATGTTGTAAATGTTGGCGAGTAGGTTGATTTCGGTTGTTAAGGATACTGAGTAAATGTAAGTTGTCTATAAGTTCATCACCTCTTGATACGTGAGTGTTAAGCCATGCAGGGTGGTGTGCATTGAAGTCCCCGGCTATTATTAAGTTATATTGTGCTAAAGGGAACAGGTCAGGAAAATAACCTTGAGAGCGGTGTTGAGAAGTAAATGGAGGGATATAAATATTAACTAAATTGTATGTTTCTTTATTGTTGTTGTTGTTGTTGTTGTTGTTGTTGTTGTTGTTGTTGTTGTTGTTGTTGTTGTTGTTGTTGTTGTTGTTGACTTGTATTTCTATTGATTGGTAAGTGGTAATTTGGTAATTGTTTATAAGTAGTGGTGTGTGATTTGTATGTTGGAATTTTATATTTTTATGTATAAGTGTAATAAGGTTATGTTTGGGTGGATTCGAGTCATGTCTAAGGTTTGTATAGTTAGGAAATTTAGGAACATAAATGCTTTGGGTAAGGTTGGATTCCTGAATAAGTGTTATGTTTATGTTGTATTTAGTTAGGGTGTAGTGCATCTTTTCTATGTTTATTTTCTATACCGTTGATATGTAATTGAAGTAAGTTGATTGAGTTATGGGGATGGGAGATATGTGTTTCTGTGTGCGAGCCACCGCATAAGTGGTAGGA
>JABUQX010142736.1:0-2500 GCA_015478945.1 Trachelipus rathkii | reverse complement strand
TATTTATTTATTTATTTATTTATTTATTTATTTTTTGCATGCTTAATTTTAGTAATTTTTTCATTCCTTTTTTTCCTATAAAAGGAAAAACCTTCAGTGAAAATTATTATTATTATTATTATTATTATTATTATTATTATTATTATTATTATTATTATTATTATTATTATTATTATTATTATTATTATTACTATTATTATTATTATTATTATTAGTTTGAGTAACACAAAATCCTATAGTCAAGACCTGCGTTTCTCAAAATTGGGACCGCTTTCCAGGAAGGTCGTGGTGCCATATCAAATAGTAGGGTGGGGGGGAAGGTCGAAATAAAAATAACAACCTGTACATAAAGGATAAAACATTTTCTGTGGAAGCGAGCCCGTATATTAAAGTCCCATTAATTAGAAACCGTTGTAAAACATTAAAAACTACAGTCCAAAGTCCAATTTTTTTTTAATATGATGCATGCGTATGTTTTTCATTTAAATTTGTCCAAACTTGAATCCACATTAGGCTCCGGCAAAAGAAAAGTGTTTTCAGGTGATAAGAGACACCAATATAGTTTGAACCAGTCACGCATTCAAGTTTTTGATATTGTTGTTATGCAGATTTTGAAAGGGGGGGGTGGGGGTAACGAGGCATTAATATCATTATTGTTTTTTTTTCTTTACGTTTGGTGTGGTAGCGCTGCTAAAAGTTTGAAAAACGCTGCTCTAGACAAGTGGTTGACTATATATATATATACAGACAGGTCTAAATTTGGTCGCATATTTCTTTTAAAAGAAAAAAAAGAAAAAAAATTATTCAAAGCATACCCCGTTTCCTGCTGCTAAATAGTGGGCGGTAAATACTCTGAGTAGGGATTTTATATATTTAAGTTTGATATCTGAATCACTACACCACAATACACTGATAATAATTTTTGAATTAAAATTCACCAACGGTTAAAAACCGTTGCCGACCAATGCTCTTGAAGACATCGTACGGTGATCTTGCACAAAGGCACTGAAGAGCGGATCAGACTTCCTAAAGACATTAAGGACTCAACCACTGGCCACTTCAGGTTCATTCCGTAACGTAAAAATTTCAATAAAAATATTATTGGAATACTAAAATCCAAATATCTACTACTACTAGTACTATTATTATTATTATTATTATTATTATTATTATTATTATTATTATTATTATTATTATTATTATTATTATTATTATTATTATTATTATTATTATTATTATTATTATGATTATTATTATCATTATTATTATTATTATTATTATTATTATTATTATTATTATTATTATTATTATTATTATTATTATTATTATTATTATTATTATTACTTATTTTAAACTAATCCACCATTAAAATCAATCAATGATATAGCCATATTGGGCTTACCCTTACACAGTCGGGTAGTGTGCCAACCTTTTGAGATTACCAGCGCCAAATTTTTTCACAGACGAGTTCAGATGCCCCATATATATATACATATATATATATATATATATATATATATATATATATATATATATATATATATATATATATATATATATATATATATATATATATATATATATATATAAAAAAAAATAAAAATATATATATTCTCTATTAATTATATTTTTAGAATTCTTTGATTTAAAAAATACGGCACTAATTTCTAATATGCTCACTTATGAAAAAAATAAAAAGCAAATAATTTAAGAAATATGAGAGAACACTGCCTCACTATCACTAATGAACACAAAATTTCAACTGATGATCATTGACGATGCTTTATTACAGGGAAATTTAAAATCATTCAAAACATGAGTTTTGGGGAAAATTTATGAATATGAGAGGTGCCGAAAAAATGTATAAGCATATTACGAAATTTGTTACGATACTCTATATATCTGCCAGATTTAACAAATTTCTGGAAATAAAATGAATTTTTAGTTTTCATTAAATAAATTCGTAAGAAATTGGCTGACGTAGCCGAGTTAAAATATAAAATCTCCCAAAAGTAGCCTGTAGTACGCCACTATAATCATCCAATGCGCTACGTTTGGCACATGCGCCAAGGGGTTGGCCACCCCTGCCTTACACAGTCCCCGTGTACTGGCGAGGGTACGCAGGAAATATCTCATTGCCAGTGAACCTCGTAAGGGACGTAACATAAGGCATTAGAGCACTTTGGAACCAGCCCACACTAACACTAAAGATACAAATTTCTAACTGCACGTTTAGTATATATATATATATATAAGTATATATATATATATATATATATATATATATATATATAGTAGTATAGTTGTATATAGTATATATATATATATATATATATATATATATATATATATAAGAGAGAGAGAGATATATGATATATATATATATATATAGAGTTATGTTATATATATATATATATATATATATAGCAGCAGGTTATATATATATAGTATATATAGCAGTATATGTTATAAGTATGGTTATGTGGTGTATATATATGGC
>JABUQX010142735.1:32500-40279 GCA_015478945.1 Trachelipus rathkii | reverse complement strand
ATTTGCCATATCATATATCATATATATATATATATATATATATATATATATATATATATATATATATATATTTATATACCTATATATATATAACACAGTGTTGGGTACCAATGTTAGATTATTTTTATTCATCATTTATGTTGACTGTACAATACAATTTACCTGAAATTTGGTGGTGGTGACACGTTTCATAAATTATGGTAAAAATATGGTAATATTAAAATATTATAATAATATATTATAAAAATATTAAAATATATGGTAAAAAATATGATATTTATAAAGGAATTAAGCTACTAAGACACATGTCAATGCAATTTTTACCACCATAATTTTATTCTCACGTTTAAGTATTGTAATTACTAAATAGTAATTACCACTGTATTTTAACATGTTTAAGCATTGTATTATTTACCAGCATATATGCGCACATTCTCAGAAATTTATAATAAAAGCTACGAATTTATTCTCCAATATTTACCCGCCTTCAGTGATAAAAAATATAAAAAATCAGAGCAAATGTCAGGGCACAAAACTTGATAAAATGCAATGTTTTAAATAATATCAAAAATCTCTGCTATTAAGAAAAAGGAGTGGTGCTACGAATAAATAATTAAAGTATCGATTATAACTTTATACGATTGATCAAAGAACTAAATATTATCGATACTGAGAATCGGTCCGATTAATAGTAACACTCGATATCATTTATAATATTGATAAATTTTACATCAGAAATAAAAGAAACCTTTTTAAAACATGATTCTTTGAAGAAGAAAGAAAAAAACAAAAAAAAAAAAAAAAAAAAAAACGATTTTTCGCTGTTGCTATCAAACGTACAAAGATGGCCAACGTGAAAAAATTTGTGGACTATAAATTTTATTCCACTAGAGCTACAATTGCACTTTTGGCGATCTCTAAGGAATGATACAAAGGCATTCCGCTAACTTTAATTCGCAATATTTTTCAAATTGTCGCAATTTTGGAATATGTTTATTTTTGGTATTCCGCAATTGCGGAATTGCAGACTTAAATTGCGGAATGCCCACCCCTCTGATATATCATATATATGTAACCTTATATATATATATATATATATATATATATATATATATATGCTCTCTCTCTCTCTATATATATATATATGTAGCACTCCATTATAACTTTGTAAAAATTTTAATTTATGTTCGTACTTATGCTAAGATTTGCGCGAGCAAAATTTTAGCATAAGTCAAGGTAATATACTATATAAACCCGTCATTTTGAGATACTCTTCAGTCAGATAAAGTCAGTCAGATCTACAGAGTCAGAATAAATTAACAAGAAGAATCATCTCTCTAGAAATCCTCCAAACTTAAAAAACGCTCTCGGCTTAGCAAGGAAGCAGGAAGTACGGAAGGGCTAGAAATAGCCGCAAAGAAGAGTATACAGAAGGAACTTTTATTACTTTTATACTTATTTCATATTTTACTTTATGTTGAATAAAAACATCATTTAAAATATGGATTTCTAAATTACCATCCTCTTATATGGGGTGCTTGCTCTTAAAATAAGCCACCAGGAATTTAACAAGTCATTTTCACTAATTGGTGACCCGAATTAAGGCTCTTTTAGAACTTCAATAATGCCTTCTGATTACTAAAGAAAAACACAAAAAAATGAAGAAAGAAAAAGAAGAAACTAAAATAATACTAAAAATCCCAATCAAGAACACTCAAAGAAAATGACTCAAGCAAAAGAACATTATCGATACTGAACTAATTTTTCATTTTTAATTAATTTTTGGATTATGGTCTTTCATATTTTCACAACTATCTCACAGTTCGAGGATTCATCGCTGGACATAGCAAACTTCCTTTTCAGCATGGATTTCTTTCATCATTCAAGCTTGGATTATGGGCGAAACTCATTTTGAATTCCGCTACGAACTTTGATTCCTTTTCGAATTCTAAATGGTTCTGTGACCGCTCCCTTTTATGTATGAGAAAATTTTTCAAATAAAGGACCTAAATTTCAAAGCAATTTCGCCTCTACATATGTAACTTCCTTTATGGTATGGTTTTAACTCATCATTTTTAAGTTTGGATTGCTGGGCAGAAATTCATTTGAATTCCACTACAGGCTTTGAGTTCCGCACTGAAGATTCTAAAATGGGTTCACTGAGACCTCTCCCCCTTTGTCTTGAAGTTTTTCAAATAAAGAACCTAAGCTAAACAACTTCATTACATATATTAAATAATGTTTCTCCTAGTAGTACTTTAAGAAAGCTTCAAATTGCCCTTTTGGTCAAATCATGGGGATACACGTTTAGAAACGTCTTATACTTTGATGGTTTCCTTGGATTTAATCGGTTCCGATCAATGTGGCCTATTTGGCTTGGCCAGATAATTCAATTGTTTCCATATCAATAATTATTATGTATTAACATTTTTGTACTTTTATGCATTTAAATGTTTGTATTTTTGTTTATATCTAACGGATATAACCAAATATACTTGTGTTTGAATGCACTTTTTATTTTCTGTATATATAACATTATTGTATTTATATGTATTCAAATACTTGTATATATGTTTAGATCTTCGGATGTAACCAGTATGCTCGTATTTTTGAATATTCTTCAAATTTCATGTATACTATTTTTTCCTTCTATGTTTACTTATGTCTTCGGACATAATTAAATATCTTGCATTTGAAAGTACTTTAATTTATGTATTTTGGGTTGGCCATTTCTTGCGTGTTCACCCATATATGCTCCTGCTCCGTGTTTAGCGCAGGAAGTAATGTAGCACTCCATTATATAACTGTAAACATTTTAATTTATGTTCTTACTTATGCTAAGATTTGCGCAAGCAAAATTTTAGCATAAGTCAAAGTGAAATGATATATAAACCCGGCCTGTTGAGATGCTCTTCAGTCAGATAAAGTCAGTCAGATACAGAGTCAGAATAAATTAACAAGAAGAATCAAGATACTCTCTCCCAGAAATCCTCCAAACTTAAACACAGCTTGCAAGAGAGGTAAATCACCTGGAAGGGCTACACGGCTCGCCTGCAGTATCTCACAGAAGACTTTATTACTTTTATACTTATTACATATTTTACTTATGTTGAATAAAAACATGTTTAAGACATGGATTTCTAAGTACAAATCCTCTCCTTTATATAGGGTTGTATATTAAATAAGCCACCAATTTTGTAAAGTCATTACCCTATATATATATATATATATATATATATATATATATATATATATATATATATATATATATATATATAACTATATATATATAACACTAATATATATATATATATATATATATATATATATATATATATATGAATTAACCTCAGATTAGATGTCTCATGTATGTAAAAACTTGGATTGCTTCGGCCAAAACTGAATACATTTTTGGAAATCAGCGCACATTGTAATGGAGGGAAAATGAAGAAGAAGAAATATCATGAACTGACAAAGAAGCAAAAAAAGAAAGTAATAATAATAACAATAGCCAAAGATTTATGGTTAATTTCGATAAAAAAGTAATAATAATAATTCTCGTTCCCCCAAATTTTTCGCGTTCCAAAGTCATGAGTCCCCCAATATTTTCTTTTTAATGTTAAGGCAAACCCCTCCTTTTACACACACACACACACACACACACACACACACTCTATGATAGATAGATGTTCTAGAAATTAAATTTTTTTGATGACCTGACCTGACCTAACCTAAACTATGCAATTTTAATTTTTAATTTTAATTTAAATTTGTTTTATTTTTAATTTTTATTTTTGCCATTATTTTTAGTTTCCCTAAAGTATTGAAAAGATATAAGGAAAACGTTTATTTTTATGGGTATCATGTTTAAATTAAGTTTTGTGTCATAGGACTATAGTATTTTTGAAGTTGTTTTATTAAAATTAATAATTATTAATTATTAATTGTTTTTTTTAGTTCTTGCATTACAATGTACGCTAAATTCAAAAATATATAAAGTTTTTATGTAGATATAGTGTTTTTTTTTAGATACAGGGGACCTAATCTGGAGACTGACCCATATATATATATATATATATATATATATATATATATATATATATATATATATATATATATATATATAATATATATATATATATATATATATATATATATATATATATATATATATATATATATATATATATAATCGGTATATAGTACTGAGGTTCTATATTTGCAGTGCGCATGTATGCGGATATCTACGGACATCCGACTACATGTTTATGGATTTATATCCTGAAAATCAAGGCCCTATAGTAGGTCTTAAGCACACAAAAAATAATAATGTAATTCTAATAATCATAGTTTTATTTAAAGTTTAAATAAAGATCATTTAGACTCAGTTTGAAGGGGTGAATCGGACCACCATTGTGGGGTGAATTGGGCCATCTTTTAAATTCCTCTTTTATGTATAAATTCAATTTTATATTTTAATTTTTACTTAATATAGAAATTGTTTATTATATTAAAAAATTAGTATTAATAAGTAATTAAAATTTTAATAATGATAAATAAATAAGAATAAAAATAGGCCCAATTCACCCCAATCGTGGGACAAATTTTGACACTTTTTTGAATTCATATTTTCCATATAAATTTCATTTTTATTTTAATTTTTACTTAATATAAGTAACTGTTTATTATATTTAAATTAGCTACTGTAATAAAAGTATCAATAATAATAGGCTACACATAAAATAAGAATAACAATGGTGGACCAATTACCCCATCATCAATTTTTATTGGGGGATGAATCGGGCCAAGTTAGGCAATTTAACCACTATGCACTGTTTGGTACAAAAATTTAGTTTGCCAGTTTAAAGCTAACTGCTAACACACTCAACTGTATACACTGAAAAAATATGTTAAAATCTGTCCGTAACTTTTCATTTTAAAACAAAGTTAAAAAAAAATGGCATTTTTCAAATGTGAAATTCTATTTAAGGACATTTATACACTAATTTATTTTATTTTTTTAAAACTCTCTAGGATTAAAGATAATCTAAATAAAACTTGTATTTTTACAAGTGAGCAAAAAACTTCGTGTTTTTTTATTTTAGTCATCCACTTGACATATATGGCAGAACTTCGCCTGGATGCATCACAGGTAACTCCGGCTATCGGCTAATTCACTATGGTATCTAGGCCGGATATCAGTTAACTTCCAGCCGGATATCCGGTATCCGGTATATCTGGCTAATTCACTATCCGGCCCATCCCTAATATGCGCATATGCGCACATATATATATATATATATATAACATATATATATATATATATATAAATAATATATATATATATATATATATATATATATATATATATATATATATATATATATATATATATATATATATATATATATATATATATATATATATAAATATAACAAATACACGAAAATACAAAATTTTATAGTGTAAGTTATATAAAATTATTTTTTTTTAACATTTCTTTATAGTTAAATGAAAGTTCATTAGAAATTTTGGGGATTCGGCTAATTCCGTTCCGGCAGAACTGAAAATTATATATATATATATATATATATATATATATATATATATATATATATATATATATATATATATATATATATATATATATATATATATATATATATATATATATATATATATATATATATATATAAAAAAAATATGGATGTTTGACACAGTCGGGACATAAGAAGACTTTCTTCTCACAGTTCTAGGGAAACGTATGATAAGAGCGAAGCTTTAATTCTCTCTGGCACTCCTGGACGAGTGCACCACATGATCTTCAGGAGATCTCTGGGAGAACGATTTTAGAGGCCAAATGGAAGATGCTAGTTCCATTGAAAGGGTGAAAACCCTACCTGAGTATATAACTTAAGGACTAGCATCGAAAACCATTGCGCCGAGAAAGACTTTTCTAGAGTGCTCCAGGATCAAGAGTTTCGAGGCCAAAGGAAAGAAGATGCTGGCCCAACTGACAGGGCGAAAGTCCTACCTGGGAGATGGTGTAGAAAGAATGTAGAATATATAATGAGAGGGAAGTAGCTCTCCTGAAGTGATGAGATTACCCACCATTGGGCATATATGGAGTCTTAAAGTACACACCTTTTCACTCTAGTTCCCAATGCTTCACCCCTTTTGCGCTCATATCCATATTCTTCTTACAATGGAGTAAGTTCTCCCTTATCACACACCATAAAATACAATTACAGGCAACACGTACCTCTTGAAAATAAAATAAAAAATGGAATAAAATGACAGCCACGCGATTATTTCCGGACAAGCTTATAAAAATAACCCCTTATCCACCCCTACCCTCATCACCATTAAAGGCCATTGACGGCCTCCGGTGATGGAGTTGGTGCAGTCACGAAATTGCCGGCCTGTTTTGATGTACGGTATAATTTCTTCATAAATTTCTGCAACCTTCTCGGTTTTAAATCCAATTTGCATCTCCTCCTCTAAACCTTATCTCTTATTCTTAACCGAAACATAGGTTTTTGAGCGTTCTGACTTCAAGCTCCACTCTGCTGACTCCTACTATTTTTTCCCTCAATTTTCAGCCAACGGCAATTGTGACAATATGTGCTATGATGTTGTTTGTTCCCGTTTGGAGTTTTCCGAATGGCTCTAGCTAGCCTGTCATAATAAATTATAACGCATTCTCTCTTCTTCACATTTCTCTGAAATCATCATTCTTGGTGATTTCAGTTCACCACCAATAGTTTTTCCTATAACTATAAAGATAAAGTTGAGTGGAGCTTTATCGCTTTTCTGTAGAATTACCTCGAGCAGTTGTAGTGAGAAAAGCTCATATTATCTCCTGATCATCTTTTAGATAAACCGAACATTCTAGACGCACCACTAATCTCTAACCCTTTTTCCCTCTTAAGCCGTTTAATTCTTTCCTCCTCAAGGTTCCATCGATCACTTTATTTCTGCATTATGCTCAGTCTCTTCAAGTCTTTCAGCAGGAAAAGACCCTCACTACAACAGAAAGCATTTTTTTGGGACTTCGGGGCTGCTAACTGCAAGGAGTTGAAATCTTGGGTCATACTTTTTGATTTCCCATGGAATGACTACAGCTTCCGTGAAAAGAGTCCCTCGAAGTATGCAAAGCGCGAGCTAATTCTCTCTGGCATGGACGCGTACACCCTCTTTACATTCAACTAAACCTAGATAATCTTGGTTTAACTCTGCTTGTTTACTGAAAGCGCTAATCACAGGGACGCTGCTTTTAGGAATTACTGTCATCTTCCAAATTCAGAAGCCCGCCAGAGCTTATAACATTCCGAAATCGCACAAAATCTATTCTTTAACATTAACTCAAAATTAATATACTCGGTAAAAATTCAATAATCTTACTGAAATATATTCCTCATACCCTTTCCTGACATTTTCAAAAAAATGTCTAACTTAAAACTTTGCTTCTTCTTCTTGCTCTTCTTTATTATTTTCCGCTAGCATAATAGCTGCCGTTTAACCTTCCACTAAAGATGAACTCTTTGCTCAAACCTTTGCTTTCAATTCCACCTTAGACGATTTCACTTCTATTCCTTCTTCTCCACCTCCTTCCAACATATTATGCTAAAATTGTAATTTCTTCAAAAGGTGTTATTTCTGCTTTTTCAGAGCTTAACACTAAGAAGGCGTACGGTTCTGATGGTATTCCTCTTGTGTGGTTCTCAAAACTCGTGCTTTCAAGCTTGCACTCTGGCTTGTTAAATTATTTCGTCTCTG
>JABUQX010142735.1:0-27500 GCA_015478945.1 Trachelipus rathkii | reverse complement strand
TTGATGACTCTCTCTTAGAATTTTGTTTGTAAAGTTACTAATATGGAATATGACTTAAATGTACCTCTATTAAGTGATAAATTTTACTCCACCTGGTCAAACATTTTGGCTCACCCTGTTACAACCAGAGTAAATCTACAAAAAACGAACTGTGGTTTTGAACTTTCCAGGGATAACATTAACGCCATGCAAAATATAAAAGATTTCAAAAATTATCGAGCGGCCAACTTCCATTATTTTGGTTTTAAAAATCGGATGGACCCATATCACTTAATAATATATATATGTATGTATATATATATATATATATATAATAATAATATATATATATATATATATATATATATGTATATATATATATCATAATAACAATATTATATATATACTTATCATCATATATATCATGTATATGTATCATATTATATAAAAAAGACAATTACATCATCAGTGTGAGTGCTCATCCGCTATCACTAACTTTGTTGTCAGGTGACAGTTGCTCGTAAGCGCTTGCTACAGTTATTAGCCGATCATGTCTTTTGTTTTAGAATACAATTTTCAAATGACAGCTGGTTTCAACACTGATAAAACACTATCACTCATTTAAATCAATTTAAACTCACTGTTGGCACTCGTTTTTGTGGGTTAATTGTTATTAATTATTATTGATATTATTATTATTATAATTATTCAGTATTATTATTAATTATTATTCATTAATTAATTATTGTATTATTATTGTTGTTGATACAGCATTGTTAATTGTTATTATTATTGTTTTGTTATTTATTATTATTATGATTTTAATTATTATTATTATTTATTTTATTTTTATTAATTGTTATTATTAATTATTATTATTATTGTTGATTTAATTCATTATTATTGTTGTTAATGTTATTATTATTAGTAATTATTGATAATAAAAATTATTATTAATATTGTTAATTATTTGGTAATATTAATTCATTAATTGTTGATAATTAATTAATTATTGTTATTTATTATTATTGATATTACCTTTTAAGTGATGGTAGTAGTAAATCAGTAATGTGGTAGTGGTAGTAGTAGTAGTAATGTAGTAGTAGTAAGTAGTAGTAGTAGTAGTAGATTGTAGAGTGATTCCCAATCTCCATCAGCCATATGCTAAGCAGCCCTCTTGTTGAGTCAACGAAACTGAACTGATTTGTTGGGCAATTAGACTACCTGCACACACGGGTTTGCCTTCTAAACCAGTTAGTTCGTTAATTTAAAACTGTCGATGAATTATGTGCCATGTGCTTCCAGTATCAAAGTTCGTGATCTCAGAAAGCTTTTTAATCGGTTCAC
Source organism: Trachelipus rathkii (assembly GCA_015478945.1). Taxonomy (NCBI): domain Eukaryota; kingdom Metazoa; phylum Arthropoda; class Malacostraca; order Isopoda; family Trachelipodidae; genus Trachelipus; species Trachelipus rathkii. The sequence goes on along the minus strand of JABUQX010142735.1, from coordinate 26,174 downwards.
CGAAAAAATCATAGATATGATATGTAAAAGGAATAGAACATAGCATTTTCATTTAACTACAATACTTTTCTAAAAACAAATACAGCTTTTGAAAACTTCAAATATTTAATTATTCTGCCTAAGAAGCCTTCTTTGATGTTATTCCATTAACAACTACAATAGCTTGTCATACTTTCAAATGAGATATAAACAGGTCTTCCAAACCCCTTCATGACTTTCTTCATTTGTTCCTTTCTCTTCTGATTTTCTCTTTATATTTCCAAACCCATATATATATATATATATATATATATATATATATATATATATATATATATATATATATATATATATATATATATATATGTTATATATATTTATATATGTAATTATAATGTTATTATATATATATATATATATATATATATATATATATTAGTGATGCAGGTAACATCCGCATCCGCACATTATTAAAGATCCGCATCCGCGCTTTGCCCTGCGAATGTTGCGCGGATATTTATTGTCGAGATTTGATAAAGAATTTTATAATAAAAATACTTAGGATGAATCTGAAAATGAAAATGAAATGAGAATGAGTTGAAGGCAATTCAAAAACGGCTTGATATTCATATCTTAAGGTCATCAAAACATATCCAACTGCTGGAATAGCATGCCACTTCATATGATGAAAAGAATGGTATTGCTCAAAGAACCTCTTGCTTTGTACGCTAGTTCGTATTCCAAAGTTAACATTCTTACTAATGTGGAAAATGACATCATATCACACTGCAAAAAAATTAGCGCCTCTACAGCTTCTGTCTCCGATGTAATACCATTAATCTCAACGCTAAGGAAACATTTTGAACCATCTTAGAATGAAAATGATGATGGTGAAAAAGTATAATTAAACCAGAAATAGAAAAATGCTTTGGTTTGTGGAAATTAATGACCACTTCATACCACTGTAACTACTTTAGAACCCCGTTATAAAGGTAATTTTTTTGTAACAATATTAAAACAAGTTAAATCGTCACTTTGTGTTGCAGTTGAAAACTTCAATTCGAACCTAATTCGCCACCCATTAAAAGGAAAAAAACGAAATCTACAGAACCAACACCTTCTACAAGTAAATCAATATCAGATTCACTAGAAGAATTTCTACAGTCCAGTAGTGATGAAGAAACACACACATTACCAAAAGATGTGAGGGCAAATGATTGAAACTATTTCACTAAGAAACGACGTAGATACAAATATAATATCCCACGTTTTTGGAAAGTTACAAATAGCTTACCCACGCTTGAATAAACTTGGTAAGGAAATACTTTACCTGTCCTCAAGCTAAGTTCAAGTGAGAGGTTTAGCAACAAGTAATAATATATGATGAAAATAGAAACATACTCTCTTCAGAAAAGGGAAAAAATGATGTTTTTCAAGCACAACCTTCCTATATTTGAATTTCAATACTAGTGCAAAAGTATATAATCCATTGTAAAGTCTTCATTAAGGGCGGAGGTTGGGAAAAGAGGTTGGTGGGGTTCATTTGAGTTGGGTCCCGTCCTCACTCTGGCAACACAATTATATTAATAGATTGTGGTTAAAATTGATATATATATATATATATATATATATATATATATATATATATGATATAGAGAGAGAGTGCAGTATACATATATATATTGCTATATAAGAGTATATATATATATATATATATATATATATATATCAAAACATTCCGCATCCGCGGATGTTAAAAACCAAACAATTCAGAGCCCGCATCTAGCATCCATCCAGCATTTAAAATGACATTCAAGGTATCACTAATATATATATATATATATATATATATATATATATATATATATATATATATATATATATAGTATGTTAGTATATATATATATATATATATATATATGTTATATATATATATGTATATATTACACACATATATATATATATATATATATATAGAGAGTAAGTGAATGAAAGAGTATATATATATATATATGTTATATATATATATATATATATATATATATATAAAGTATATATATATATAAATATTATAAATATATATATATATATAAAGTTGTATCATTTAGAACTCTAGACCATTTACATCATCCTCCCTATTCAGCTCTAAATGCTCATTCTCTTGGAAGGCCACCATATACAGGATACCAATTTTGGAATATTGTCCCAAACTGAGAGAACCCATGAATCATTGTGAATCCTTGTAGTTTGGCATCTCAAAACCAACCTAAATGTAACTAATTTTAACAGTCTTTTTAATACCAAAGTGGTTTTAATTGCATAACCTTTACTGCATAATAATGAAATCGAATTTATCTATATGATTTATTTATTTTAACTAATATTATTTTTAATTATTATTGATGTTATATAATATTTTTATTTCTTTATACTTTTTAACATTACATTGTAAAGTCTTCTGAAATGAAGAAGGATTCTTTGTCATGAGTCTTCCATCGCACAATAAATTATTTAAAATGTTTAAATTCGTTTTTGACACTGAATATTATATATATATATATATATATATATATGGTAAGATATATAATAAGAGTATTATATATAAAATGTTGTTATATATATATATATATATATATATATATATATATATATATATATATATATATTTATTTATATTTATATATATGTTATATATTATATATATATATATATATATTGTTATATATATATATATATGTTATATATATAATATAGTTATTATATATATATATATATATATATATATATATAAATAAAGGTGTAAATCTTTGTTTAAAAATTTATGAGAGTAAAGCTGCAAGATTTAATGACATATCTCTGTATTTCATGATGAGAAAAAAAGTAAATACCAAACATGTCATGAGTATATAATCTCTCCTCTTTTTTTATGAAGCTCTATGCCTAGGAGAGATAGGTCGTTTATCTGCCTTGAAAATTTTCTAAATTGTATTTATACTGGAAAGTTTACATAACATAGTTTTCGAGTGAGAAGCAATTATGAATCACGTACTTCTTATAATAAACCAAAACAAGTGTTAAAGTAAATAGCAAAACCAAAAACAGTAAACTGTCTAACTGTCTGAAAACCATTGTCAACTATCAATTAATTCAATTCTATTCAGCGAATAGCAGAGTACGTGCACTGATTTATACAAAGCAAAAGAAGTATAAGGCTTGAGTTCACCAAACCATATCTTCAAAAAATGCCACCATAAATAGTAAACATTTTGCTGATTTGAATGCATAAAGCAAAAGTTCTTCGCAACTCATGATATCGGACCTCAGCATGATCACTGCTTCTCCGATATGCATGATTCTCTCTCTCTCTCCTCCTCTGGATATATATATATATTATTATGAAATATATATATATATATATATATATATATATATATATATATATATATATATATATATATATATATATATATATATATATATATATATATATATTATATATATATTTTTTTAAATATATTTTTCTCCACATAAAGTTTTAGACATTAATTAATCGTCACATTTAAATAGTTAATTTTGCCATCTTTTTCTAATATTGAAATATTATTATATATTTTTATTCTTGTTATTATTATTATTATTTATTTTTATATTATACATACAAATATTAGATAAATATATCTAAAATATTATTATTATATATATTAAGTTATTATTATTATTATTATTATGTTAAACATATAAATATACATATATATTATTATTAGATATATAAAGATATTATTATTAAATATGATTATTTCATATTATTGTTCTTATAAATAAATGATGTAAAGAAAAAAAAACTATTTAGCAAATCAATATACGTAGTATATATTATTATTATTATTATTATTATTATTATATTATATTATTATTATTATATATATATTATTATTACAAAGCCCAATACTTATCATATTATCCATAAATTTTTATATACAGACATGAAAGATAGAAATATATATATATAATATATATATATATATATATTCTAGAATTGAATAGTAGAATAGAAAAGTTTTATAATACATAAGATACCGCTATATCCGTTACTACATATAGAAATGTCCCTCGTAGGTAAAATAATAATATACGTGTGCATACTAGCCGGGCCTACAGTCTAACGTATGGTAAGAACGTAAGCCAAACCACAAAACTAAGAGGAAGATGTGTAAAAATGAGGTGCTATATCCATAAAGGAAGTTAATATGGTGCTGAGGTTAGAGTTAGAAACACATAGCAAGAGAGTAAGCGAGGGTGGCAGTGAGTATACTGAGTTTTGTTGAAAAATGACAGCTGCGATGGTACGGACATATGGATCAGGTGAATGAGGCTATACACCCGAAAAAGTACTACAGATGGAGGTCAGATGGAAAGACGTAGCAAGGGGGACAAAACCAAGAACCAGATTGGAGTTATAACGAGGACGCAGCGCCGCCATTGAACGGCGAGCACTCCCTGATGGATGAGCTGTCACGGAAAAGTCTGAATCTATGGGGAATTGACCGACTTGGTGGCTCTGGTCCAGAATTATCCGACAAGTTCACAATCTTCAGTAGCTCGGTGAGAAGTGTGAGAAGAAATTATATATATATATATATAGGTAGAGTATATATATATATATATAGTTATAAATATAGTATATAAATATATATATAGGGTATATATATATATATATATATGTTATAGTATATATATATATATATATATATATATATATATATATATATATATATATATATATTAAAAGAGTATTTTCCATTGAGGTAATATTATAAAGAAGCTAAAAATTAGGGTTTTATTTAAAGCAAACTTTTAAAAAACATAATTCTTGAAATAATCACAAACATTTGTAAATTTAGCACTAGTTCTAGCTTTCGTGGATCATGTCGTCACACATCGTCGGGAACTGAAGTTCTTGTAGAATTTTTTGTTGTGATTTTGACTTTCTATTTTTCTGGCTACTTGGTTTGTTCTGGAGTGTGGGCCCTTTTTCTTTTAGTTCTTATTTTTAAACTTTTTTTAGAAGGTTTACTAACGATTTTGATTCTTTTAAGTATTTGTTATTCATTTCGTCTATGATGGTTTCTCCTTGTTGTAAATTAAAGTTTTTGCTATTTTTAATGATAAATGATTCCGTTAGTTTTCTTATTTCTGTGTTTTGGATGGTTTTGATTATATTGGGTGAATTTATGTTGATAAGATGGTTAAAATTTTGCCTATGTCTAACTAGAGATGAAGTTTGTTTGTCTTGTTGCAAATCGTTTTTGTGTTGACGACCGTGGTAAAGTTGTTCGTTCACCAATGTATTTACTTCACAGTCTTGACAGCTTTGTAGATTCCAGAGCTTTTGTTTTCGTTATTAGTTTTTGGTGTTAGCATATGTTTTAGAATTAAGCTATTAGATTTTACAATTTTTATGGTATCCGGTATATAATCTTTGATGTCCTTAATTTGTATATTTGGTATAGGTAGTACATTGGAATAATCTTCGGTGGTGGTAATATTAATGTTCAAGTATTTATTTTTGGCTTTTCGTAAGGATTTGTTTATATAATCGGCAGGGTATTTTAGGTTATGAAAACTGTTTTTTAATATTTTTATTTCTTGTTCTAGGTTTTCCGGACTGCAGAGTTTGTATGCTCTCAAAAAAAGGTTACTCAGTGTTGCTATTTTTATGGATGTTTCATACATTGTGAAACGAACAACTTTACCACAAGATTTCGTAAACACAAAAACGATTTGCAACAAGACAAACAAACTTCATCTCTAGTTAGACATAGGCAAAATTTTAACCATCTTATCAACATAAATTCACCCAATATAATCAAAACCATCCAAAACACAGAAATAAGAAAACTAATGGAATCATTTTATCACAAAAATATAATAATTTTAATTTACAACATGAGAAACCATCATAGACGAAATAAGAATAACAAATACTTAAAAGAATCAAAATCGTTAGTAAACCTTCTAAAAAAAGTTTAAAAATAAGAACTAAAAGAAAAAGGGCCCACACTCCAGAACAAACCAAGTAGCCAGAAAAATAGAAAGTCAAAATCACAACAAAAAATTCTACAAGAACTTCAGTTCCCGACGATGTGTGACGACATGATCCACGAAAGCTAGAACTAGTGCTAAATTTACAAATGTTTGTGATTATTTCAAGAATTATGTGTTTTAAAAGTTTGCTTTAAATAAAACCCTAATTTTTAGCTTCTTTATAATATTACCTCAAGGGAAAATACTCTTCAATAACATATAAACTACGTGAATTAGTAGTCCTGAAAACTTGTATATATATATATATATATATATATATATATATATATTTATATATTTATTTATTATAAATATATATATATATATATATATATATATATATATATATATATATATATATATATATATATGTAGATAAATATATATTATATAATATATATATATATATATATATATATATTATATATATATATATATATATATGTTGGGTTATAAGGTTATAAGGTTATTATAAGGGAAGAGTTCAGAGCAAACAAAGGTAAAGAAGATGTTAGGAAAATGACGAAGGATGATGATGATTCCAGAGGAATCAGAAATGGTAAGGCCCCCATATGAGAAGGGACCGAACCCCAAAACGGGGTTTCAGCGCACAAAATGGGTTTTAGCTGAATGAATTCGCAATTGATTGCATAGACGATCTGTGAGAAACACCTGTCATATCAATATATAAAATATATATATATATATATATATAATATATATATAATATATATATATATATATATATATATATATATATATATATATATATATATATATATATATATGACACTAAATACAGCGAACATAAGTGATATTTTAAACGATCACAATGGCATCCATATTGTTTCATTAACATATATATATATATATATATATATATATATATATATGGTATATATATATATATAGCATAGGTATATAAATATATATATATATATACATATTAGTTATAAAAACATATATATATATATACGTTATATTAGTATATATATATATCATAGTATAGTATATATATATATATTATTATTATTATATACATACATATATTATTATATATACATATTACTAAAGAAGATTCATGCTATTATTATTATATATATATTATTATACATATTATGTATATATATATATATACATATTACATATAAAAACAATTATTATTATAAATTATATATATACACATATATATATATATTATTATTATATAAATATATAATATATTATTATTATTATTATTATTATATTATATATTATATTATATATTATTATTATATATATATATATAAACATATTATATTATAAACATATGACATAAATTACATATATTATTACATACATATACAGGAAGATATGCTATATATATATATATATGTATATATACATATATAAATATTATTACATATTATTATTATTATTATTATTAATATTATTATTATTATATATATATATATATATATATATATATATATATATATATAAGTGCCTCAGGTTATTGGGATCCCGGTAAGCGTGCAGCTTTTTCAAGTGTGAGAATAGAAGGAAGTAGAGTGGTGAATAAGAGGGTCAGAACTAAGGAGAGTAAGGGAGAGTAAAGAGATAGGATGGGCAAAAGAGATTAGATTAGAGTGGGTTGTATGAATGTGAGAGGGATAAATGAGGATCTGAAAAGGGAAGAAGTGGGGTTAATGTTCGAAGAAAGGTTGATGTGCTAGTCATAGAAACAAAGCCATATGATAGGAAGAGAGTTATCTTTGGAAACTTAAGGGGTATGATTCGGGGTGAAACTATAGGAGTGAGGGCGATATGAATAGTAGGAATAGTTATGAAGAGCAGGATAAGGTAAAAGTGTGTAAATAGGTGACCAAGAATAATGTGGGTTAAAGTGAAATTTGGGGGGAAATGTGGGTTTTTATATGCGCGTATGCACCAGTAAATGAGTGAGGGAGGAGGAGAGAGAAAGATTTTGGAGTGAGTTGAATGAATGTTGGGAAAGTTTCGGGGTTAATGATAAAATTTGTTTATTAGGAGATTTGAATGCAGGAGTGGGAAGAGAGAGATGGGTAGAATTATAGGTCCATTTGGGGTAGGGGAAAGGAATGTTAATGGAGAAAGTCTGTTAGAGTTATGTGTTGATAGAAGATTGATAGTTGGGAATACTTGGTTCAAGAAAAGTGAAAATCATAAGTATACATGGAAGAGTGAGATAACGGGGGGGAGGGCGTTACTGGATTATGTGTGTATAAATAGATAGGATAGAGGCAGATTACTAGATGTAAATGTATTCAGAGGGGCAGGTAGTGGGTTATCTGATCACTATTTGGTGGTTGCTAGGTTAAGGGTAGGGGGAGAAACGGTTAGAGAAAGAGAAAAAAAGAGGAAAATAGAAGTCGTAAAGGTGGAAAAGTTAGATGAGACATTGTGTAAGAACGAGTTTAGGAGGGGTATGGAGGATAGGTGGAGGGACGTGAGAGGGACGGAAATTAGGGAAGTGGAGGAGGAGTGGAAGAGATTTAAAGAGACAATTCGTGAAGAGGCCAGAAGGGTATGCGGAAAAAAGGTGGGAGCAAGTAGAAGGAAAGGAAGTGAATGGTGGAGTGAGGAGGTGAAAGAGGTGGTAAGGAAAAAAGAGGTCTATGTGAAATGGTTGGGGAATAGGAGAAGGGAAAGCTGGGAGGAATATAGAGGGGTTAGAGTGGAAGCAAAGAGGGCGGTGGAGAGGGCGAAGAGAAATGCAAACAATGAATGGTGTAGAAAAGTGACAGAAAATTTTGAAACAGGGAGCAAGATATTCTGGAAAGAAGTAAATAAAAAGAGAAAGAAGAAGGAGGGGTTAGGAGAGAGGGTTAAGGGGGGGGATGGGGAATGGATAGGAGGGGAGGATAGGGTGAGAAAAAGATGGGGGGAATATTTTAGAGGATTATTGAATGAAATGGGTGGGAGAGATGAGGAGGATTTTCAAGAGGTGAGGATGGGGGGTGAAGAGGGACAGGAAGGAGATATGGAAATTCAAATGGAAGAAATTATTAGGGCGTTAATAAAGGAAAAAAGGAAAGTCCACAGGTCTAGATGGTGTGAGTATGGAAATGTTACAGATGGGAGGCAGAGGGGTGGAGGAATGGCTGTACAGGTTATATAATTTATGTTGGAGGAAGGAAGAGGTTCCACAGGACTGGGAGGATGGTTGTTTGGTTCCCCTGTATAAAGGGAAAGGGGATAGGATGGAGTGTGGTAATTATAGAGGTATTTGTCTTTTGAGTGTAGTAGGGAAAGTGTATGGGAGAATCCTAATTGAGAGGGTGAGAGATTTAACGGAAGAGAGAATGGGGGAAGAACAAGGAGGATTTAGGATAGGAAGGGGGTGTGTGGATCAGGTATTCACAATGAAGATGCTTGTGGAGAAAGGTATAGAAAGGAAAGGGAAAGTGTATGGGTGTTTTTAAGATCTGGAAAGGGAATGATAGGATGGAGTGTGGTAATTATGTAGTGGGTGCTGGAGGAACATGGAGTAGGGGGTAAATTAGGTAAAGGTATTAGGGCCTTTTATAGGAATAGCAGAATGTGTGTGAGAGTTTTAGGAGGGGAGAGTGAGATGTTTGGGGTGGAGAGAGGGTTGAGACAGGGATGTGTAATGTAGGGATGTGTAATGTCACCGTGGCTTTTCAACTTATTTATGGAGAGTGTTTGCAGAGGAATGATGAGGGAGGGGAGAGGGGTGGAATTGATAGATAGGGGTGATAGATGGGAAGTGAACATGTTACTATTTGCGGATGATACTACCTTGGTGGCGAAGGATTCAGAAGGGCTGTAGTATTTGGTGAAGGAGTTTGAGAGAGTGTGTGGACAGAAGGGTCTTAGGATAAATCCAGGTAAGAGTAAAGTGTTAGTGTTTGAGGAGGAGGAATCAGATGAGGGGATGGGGTTAGAGATTAGAGTAGGAGGTGTAGTATTAGAAGAAGTAAAGGTTTTCAGATATTTAGGATGGATTTGGGTAAGGAAGGAGGGGGATGAAGGAAGAGATAGATCACAGAGTAGGAGAAGGAATGAGAGCATTGAGTGGTTTGAGGGAATTATGGAAAGGGGGATTTATCACATATATTGGTTGCTGTTACATACATAAACTTAAGATAAGTATGTTTGAAAATTTGTGTTCCAGAGGTACTATATGGGTGTGAAACATGGGGGGGTTGAATGCTAGGTCCAAGAAGAAATTGGAAGTGTTTGAGATGCAAAGGGCTGAGATGGTATGCTATGCCAAGTGTGGGGTTAGTGTTAGGTAGAGATCAGGAATAGGGCACAAGAGAGACGTGACTGTCAAATGTCGTATTCAAGAGAAATATTTATAGCCGAACGCAATGCAAGTGTTAAGATGGTTTGGACATCTGAAAAGAATGAGAGAAGGGGAAGTTATTATTATTATACACACACAGAGAGTTTGGGAGGCGGAGGGGATAGGAAGGAGAGAAAGGGGGAAGAAGAAGGTGGATGGATGGAATAAAGGAAATGCTGGAAGAGAGAGGGATGAGGGTGGAGGAAGGTAGGGTGTAAGGTAGGGTGTTAGCGAGAGATAGAATGGAATGGAGGAGATGGGTGAGGGCGAGATGAAGGAAAATATGAATTAAGCTGCACGTACCACTACTCCTGGCCTATGTGAACAAGTGCATGCATAATCAACATCATCAATAATATATATATATATTATTATTATTATTATTATTATATATATATTATTATTATATATATATATATATATATTATTATTATTATTATTATTATTATTATTATTATATTAAACATATATTATTATTACATATTATTACATATTATTATTATTATTATATATATATATATATATATTATATATATAGTTATTATATATATTATATTATTATATTATTATTATTATATTACATATTATTTATTATTATTATTATTATTATTATTACATATTATATATATATAGTTATTATTATATATATTATTATATATATATATATATATATATATATATATATATATATATATATATATATATAAACGATATTTTTTTAACAAAATATATATATATTTTTTACCGATAGTATCGAGAGCTAAAGTTGATATCTTTTTAAAATATCGATATATCGATATATCGATATTTTTTTATATATCGGCATCCCTATGAGGAATCACTAGCTGCGTTTCCAGAAGCCCGACTGCAGCCCGTGTGCAAAATCGACTCAAAAACGCTTCGAATTAACCAATCAGAGAACAGGAAAAATGCGCTCGTCGGAACAGCTGACAATTGAACAATGCAAGAGTTCCATCCGTTCGGTCTTACTTTTATTATATTTTTAGTTTAATAAAAAAACTAAGGGTTCATACTTATCTATCAATTGAAATTTATTTCAGGCAGAGATAGAAAGGAGGAGAAGGTATGTAAATTTGTAAAGATAATACTTGACTTATTGGTAATTCCACTATTCTTTAAGAGTAAAATCAGATCTCTCTCTCTCTCTCTCTCTCTCTGTATCATTTTCGTAGTGCGACACACCTTCTAGACTTTTACAATATATATATATATATATATATATATATATATATATATATATATATATATATATATATATATATATATATATATATATATATATATATATATATATATATATATATATATATATATATATATATATTTATGCCCTTATTCTATTTTATAAAAAAAATTTATCACTTTACACAATTTTTATTTAACAAAAATAAGTTCATAAACATTTTCTTACAATTAAACTTTATTTATTTTCAAACTTTTAAAATAGATAAATGTAACATTTTTTTCTAAATGTAATACTACGAGCTTTCGCCTCTATGTCGGGAGGCCTCTTCAGGTGATGGATCTATCGAGAGCAAGAACAGAAGAATAAAAAAATTAGACTGACTATGAATTTTGGAGTTGGTTGGTTTCTGTTATTATTTTTTTTTTTGTAGAAATACGTGTCTTTCATTAAACTGATTTGTATCGGGTCCATCTTCGCTTCGCCCTGTTGTTTGTTATAATTATTCCAATTTCTAATGCAGAATGATTCAATTTGCTTTCTTAAACTAATATCTGAAGTGTTGAAAATTTGATTTGCATTATTTATATTGATGGAATGGTTATAGTTGGTTCTATGAGAAGTAAGAGCAGAGTTTAAGTTGCCGGACACAAGATCATGTTTATGTTGTTTAATCCGTCTTGTGAAATCGTTTGTTTCGCCGAAATACGCCAGGTTGCAGTCTTCTGTGCATGGTATGCGGTATACGCATTCAATGAGGTCGGGGCTTTTAACTTTTGGGGGGAGGAAAACCTTTTTTAGGGGGAAGGTGTTAGATTGAGTGAAATGGATGTTTTTTGGAAGGAGATTTTTTATCTGGCCCGTGGGGAATTGGGGACAGGCAAATAGGATCTGGGAGGTGTGGGGGGGTTTTGATTGTTGTTTGTATTGTAGAATTTGTGTTTGGCCTTTCTTAGAGCTGAGACTATGATGTACCGAGGGTAGAGTAATTTGTTGAAAGTGGAGAAAAGGAAGCTGAATTCTGTTTTGAGGAAGGGGGGGAGCATATACGTAGAGCTCGGAGGAATAAGGAAGAGAGGGTAGCTAATTTAGTGTAAGTAGGATGTGATGAGAACCAATGAGTGTAGTTGGGAGTGGAAGTTGGTTTTCTGTAAATAGAAAAAAGTAAGTGAGATGTGTTCCATGATATTAGTGTGTCTAGGAAAGGGAGTGTGTTGTTTTGAGACTGTTCAATGGTGAATTGTATATTACTATTAATGTTGTTTATGTATTCTAGAATGTCAAGAGGGTTTGTGTGTGTAGGGATGGCTGCAAATATATCGTCAACGTATCTGTGCCAAATTGTATGGGAGAGGAGGGGGTGAGGGAGGATGTAATAATGTTCCATGAGCTCCATGAATAGGTTACTGAGTATGGGGGAAAGGGGGAAGTTCATGCTGAGTCCGGATTTTTGTTTGAAATATTGAGTGTTGAAGTGAAAAAAGTTGTGTTCTAGAGAAAGGAGTATTAATTGTTTTAGAAAAGTGAAAGGATAGGGTAAGATAATTTGATTTTCGGTAATGTAACGTTCCAGTAGGGATATGTCAAATCCCTATTCACCTCTGTCCCAGTCCCTCTCACCATATCCCTACTGGAACGTTACATTGCCGAAAATCAAATTATCTTACCCTATCCTTTCACTTTTCTAAAACAATTAATACTCCTTTCTCTAATAAATGTACTTACTGAAATCTGCTATTAAAATATCACTAGCTTTTAAAATATTATACTCTTGTACTTATATGTATCTAATTTATGAATTGGTACGATATATTAGTACCCTTAACATAAAAGTTAACTAAAATATTAAAAAACTTTTGGCAAGTCATTTCCGACACATGTTTTGTAAAAAGATTTGTTTGTAAACAAAATATTCATCCGCGCGCCCGCCCGTTTACTAATTCCCGAATTCGAGGATTTAACAACGGGCGCCTGACTACGCCATGACGTAGCGCAAACGGGCTCTGGAAACGATGCATGTGAGCCTGTGTGCCCGTCCGGGCTGCAGTCGGGCTTCTTCTTCTACTATCATTTTTTTTCTTCAGAGAACCAATAAGAAATGAGAATACATCATAGGAAAAACATGTTAAACATTACTAAACGGTATAATAGCCGTGTAAGAATAAACATATTTTGAATCATTGAGAGGGAGTGCTTGGCAGCCTTTGGGAAAAAGTTTATCTGTTATCGAAATCGAATCTAATACAATTTAAAATCTGATAAGAAAATATTTTAAAAACTCGTAAATTAAGGTAACGGTTAACAGATGTAGGGGAAATTTTTAACTCGTTAACGTTAATTAACAAATGTAACTCGTTAATAGTCCGTTACTTTTTTTCGAAATTAACGAAAGCATTAAAAGTTAACGAAAAAATTAACGAGTTAATTAACGGATTAACGCTTTAACGCGTTAATGCCCACCTTTATATATATATATATATATATATATATATATATATATATATATATATATATTATTTATATATATATATATATATATATATATATATATATATATATATATATATATATATATATATATATATATATATATATAGTTTTTTTTTCTTTTTTTTTTTCTGGAAGATGATAAGCTCATTGAAACATGCTTAAATATGCTTAAATCCTTGAAATTGAAGGAAAAGACGAGCATAATTGAAAATGATGCCTGGTGTGCATTCCGTAATGTGGTTCAGGGATTTTTAGGAAATTGTAAAGATCCAAATTACAAAACAGCTGATAAAAATGCTCATTGATTGTTATAAAAAAATGGGGTGCCGTATGTCATTAAAGGTGCGTTATTTACACTCGCATTCTAGTATTAACACACACATTGATTGTTATAAAAAAACGAGGTTCCGTATGTAAAAGGTGCGTTATTTACATGGTCACATTTAACTTTTCGCTGAGAAAATTTAGGGGATGTAGGAAGAACATGGTGAAAGATTTCACCATGATATTCAGACAATGGAAAGGTGATACCAGGGACGTTGGGATAGTGCCATGATGGGTGATTATATGTGGTTTTTGATAAGAGAAACCAAATCGACTCACAAGAGAAAAGCACGATCCACAAAGCACTTTTAAATGCAAAGTAAGCATGTTTTTGGCATATTAAAGCATTGACTTATATTTTGGGGATATTAGAATGTATCTTATCAAGTAAAAAGTCTTTTTTAAGTTTCTGTTCGTAAATTTAAACCTTCAAATAAAAAATTGTAATAAGTACCTACAGTGTAAGCTCATTAACAAACCTTAAAAATTCCAAAACTTAAATATTGCAATAACTCTCAAAGTATCGATGATAGAAAAAAATGAAGGTCATTTCTGTGTTCAGCGTCAAAAAATATATAAGATTCAATAAAAAAATAAAAAAAAACGAAAAAGATTTATTTATTTATTATTATAAGGTATTTTTAAAGCCTTAAACATCGGCACCACTTAACAAATATTCTCTATCATAAAATATTTGTTTTTAAATCTACAAAAATAATATTATAGATTACAATATTTAAAAAACGTAAATTTGAAAACATTTTATAATACATATGAAACAAAATAAGTCAAAATAAAATAAAATAAAGTAAAATAAATATATACATACATATAATAAAGTACAAACATATTTATGAATACATATTAAATATATAAAACAACAAAATAAATGAAAATAAAAGAAAATGAAATAAGCTAAAATAAAAATAGGATAAAATATGGATAAATCATTATAAAAAAAACCAATAATTTACATATGAAACACAAAAATAAAACAAAATAAAATAAAGTAAAACAAGATAAAATAAAATGAAATGAAATTTAAGAAAAAAAATAAAATAAAATTTAAATAAAATAAAATACGTAAAAAATACTCAAAAATACTAAATACAGCTATACACAATTATAATAGATATAAACATATTTGTGAAAACTTAGTAAATATATATATATATATATATATATATATATATATATATATATATATATATATATATATATATATATATATATATATATATATATATATATATATATATATATATATATATATATATATATATATATATTGTTGGTGTTTGGGTAGAGTAGAGTTATAAATAAAGGTTTCAAGTAAGTCACGGCTTCATATAACACCATATATTTGCAAGAAAAAAACAATTCCAAAAGTGTGGCTAATGCTGAGCCTATAGCAGAGACTATAGCTGAGACCCCAAGATCCTACAAAAATAATACAATAATAATTAGGACTTGGGAAGCTAAATAACACTAACAATAATAAAAAATAAGAAAATAATACATAATAATTATTTACATAGTCATAAATTATGTAGGCTAAGCAATGTTGGAGGCCCGTGGAATGATCAGCCGGAGCCTATTAGTGGAGGCCTACGATGGATTCTAAGTTTTATTTAAAGAAGAAAATTTGAGCGTAGGTCTCCTACTGAGGCAGCATTATATAATATAATAAAAATCCAGTTCATACCTAATCTGGATTTTCTATCCAAAAAGAAGCTAGCTAAAAAGTTTAAAAAGTAATAATAAACACATATAAAATATTCACTTGCACTGATCACTATCGTTCCACGGGGCCTACATAGTATAATCAATTTATAAAGATATATTTATAATTTATAACTTTTAACATTATTTTCATCGCTTCACTAACTTACCACATAGACGGGTAATAAATGTTTTATCATAAAAATGGTAAATTCAGTGTCTGAATATCATAAATTTGTAAAAAATAGCAGAGACGATATCGGCGGCGTCCGTTACACAAGTTGTTGCTATGCATCATAATTAAACAAAAGAATACCGACAACCGCATTCTTCGCCTGTCTGAAAACTACGCGCAACACAATCACCGCAATTACATGTTTGACTACTTTACGTAGCGCACAACGTAAGTCACTATCCCTTGAGCAAAAAGATACCGAACAGGGTGCGCCAAACATTAAACATGATCCGCCCCGACAGTCCAGCAGCATCTGCACTAGTCCTGGCACCTGCACCGATTTGACAGTGCGATCGCCGAACGAACGCCCGAGAGGCAGCCTTCATATTTAGCTACGTTAACCCGGTCGATGATGATGCCAAATATCGATCACGACAGCAAGAAGTCCATCGTCATCATGCGCCATTGATAATGGTTATTATGACGATACGCCAATATGACCCAGAAAGCAAGTAGAATATAGGGCACATTAGAGAAACAGATAAAATAATCGGCGGAAGCCGTTATCCAACGTTGATATAAACATTAAGAAGTTCCAGTGCACAATGTTAATTGACAACCAGAGAAGATCACTTCCATGAAGATTTCACTTCATGACATCGACTGAACCCACGTGAGACTTCTGTGCGCAGGGACGCCATCGTAGCTAATTTCTCCTTCCTAAGCATCACTGGAAAAGGTCCATCGTACTTAGGTTGGAGAGCGGTGCGGTGGTCATGCTCACAGCATTATGTACAAAGGGTCCTGAAATAGAAGAACCTCTGTGGACGTGAGAAGGAGTTATCTCCACGAGAGACTAGCCAATAGCGTCCCAAGTAAGATGTGCTATTTATTGCAGAAGGAGGAGAGGATCAGAGAAGAACTACCAGAAGGTAGTGGTGGTGGTGAAGTTTAATTGAAGAGGAGAACCATACACCCAATAATCCAAAGAGCCGAACAGCAGATCCCCACAGCGGAGCGAATGCCACATTACGAAAGGGAGAGCGTCAGTCCAATTTTCCGGATTGGGCTGAGCTAGAAGAGAAGCCTTTAGCAGACGGTGGAAACGTTCAATAATGCCGTTCGCTTTTGGATTGAAAGAAGTCGTGTGAATCTTCTCTGAACCAGGCAGATTCATCAAATCTCTCCAATTGCCGAGGGCCCCCGACCCAATGGGGCCCCGAAAAGCCCCCCAAAAATGGATATACCACTTTATAATTAGTTACGTCAGAGTAATTTGATTATTTATTTCCAAGTAATCTTACGCGTTTACAATAAATTTTGAGCATTTGCCAGTTAATTTTTGTTTATGGTAGCCTAACTAACTTCTTTGTCACGAAGCTCACTTGCTCAGGCTCGTAGTAGGGTTGTAGTTAGTGCAGTGTCACAGTTGTGTCAACATGAAAGTGTGTACCAAAGTGGCGCTACGAAAGAAAAGAAAGAAGAGAAAATATTTAGACGATGAAAAATTTCCAAACGTTTTAATACTGGGTTAACTAGTTCCACTTCTCAGTCGCAAAGTCAGCCTTTGAGGGACAATAATGATGTTTCTTCAATTATCGATGAGGGATTTTTAAGAAGTGAGGAAAGTGTAAACGCAGAGAAACTATTCAATTTTATTACCGTTTTAAAAGAAATATCAAATGGAAGTTTTGACTGCAAATCTAAATTCATGGCAAGAAATTTAATCAGTCATTAGTCCAAATTTGAAAACCTATTTATGTCTATTGTTTTATTAGATTTATTTCTTGTTATATCTCAAACTTCAAAATATTTACAAAGTAAAACTATTGACTATTCTACAGCCTGGAACTTGGTAGAGAAGCTGCTTCAACAAGTAGGAGATAAAAGGAGTGATAAACACTTTCAGGCACTGTATTCCAAAGCAAAATATTATGCAAGTACAGTTAATAGCAAATTAGAAGGTAACAGTATTGATGTAGAAGTAGAATTAGATTTCAAGGAAAATCAAAGAAAAAGGTAATACCTGGTTAAAAATCAATAGATGAAGCTCCTGGAATCTCAACTGCTCAAAACTATAAATTGGCCTTTTTCAGTGTTTTAGATTGTGCCAGGACAAGTATCGAAGAAAGATTTAGTCCAAACAAAGAAATTTTAGAAGATTGTTCCTGGTTAGACCCAAAGAAATTTAATGAAATCGTGATGCTTGATAGTTTTCCTACGGAAGTCCTTTGTAGTATTTTTAAACTTTGTAAAGTTGAAAGAAGTCAGTTATTGATAGAGTGAAACAGTCTGTAGATCAGTATGAAAGTTTTACAATGGCTGAAAAAACTAACATTAAAAGAAAAGAAGACAATCTAAATGGAGCTGAAGAAATCTGTGAATTTGGCGATGTAGAATCTGAATTTGAAAAAGACGAAAATCTTTATGGTTATTGCTCTGACAATAAACAATGTTTTCGGTGTTTATCATGCGCCTTTTTTGTTGTTTTTGAACTCTCACAATCTGGATTGTTTACCAACCTATATGTAGCTTACAAATTTGTACTAACCATACCTTGTACACAAGTCACCTGTGAAAGGGTATTTCTAAACTTAAAATAGTTAAGAATCGACTTAGATCTACTTTAAGCCAAGATCTCATGTCTAATCTTCTTTTCATGAATGTAGAAAGGGACTTATTTTATAACTTGGATAAGGATGTTATTATAGATGAAGTAGACAGGACCAGTGAAGAACTGGCCAAAAAGCTGTTAGGTTAGTAAACAACTTTTCGCTATCACATAACCTTTCTTAGTTTGCTGTGTCTGTACTCTGTACCAAGGTATTGCAAAGCCATTTTTCTTTTTGATATAAAATATATTCTACACTTTGTAACAATTAAATCACAATTAAAGATGACATTGTTTTTCTTTTCAATATGCTTGGTTTTTTATTACCGTTGTGATTTGTGCCCCTTTTTAATATTTACTGAGGTATTACAGTAGGATTTAAACTATTATGGCTTCAACAGTGAGATTTAGTTGCCTAAGGACAGGATCCAATATTTGGTTCACGCTGAGCCCAATTTCCCCTCCCCCTAAAAATGGACATAACATTCGGAAATTTCAGCCGATTTTGATTATATAAACACCAAACTGTAGTTTTTTTGCCCTTTAAAACGTCGTTTTAGAGTGTTTTTTTGTCTATAGTCATTCTTTCAGAATTTTCAATTTTTCACAACCCATGTTTTTGCCATTTTTACTATCAACTCCCATATTTTTTTCGAAATGACTTCAAATTTGAAATATGCATATATGGGTCCATTACCTACAAAAGTCACGTCTTACTTTTTTGATTTTTTGAGTTTTGTGCTCAGCAATGTCCAATTTCAAAACCCATTTATTTTGGTTTTTGAAATGAAAAATTGCGGGGGAAATGCACATTTTTACTTAGATAGTTTCTTTGTATATGCAGTAGTTTTGGATTTGTTCCTGGAACAAATTTTCCCAAAAAATTTGTGGGGAAATTTTTAAAAAATTTTCTTTTGACTATGTAAAAATTATCTAAGCAAAAGATGTATCGTTACGTTTACAAGTTCTTGAAATTGATGGTGATTTGATGAGTAGAAAATATCTCAATATTTCAATTTTTCCAAAAATTCAAATTTTGGAAAAGTGAAATATTGATATATTCTTTCTTCTTACTCATCCGGATCAATAACATCAAATTTTTAGGGCTTCTTGTATAGATTTCAAGAAGATACATATTTTTTACTTTAGATAATCTTTGTATAGTGAAAAAATTTTTTAAAATTCCCAAATTTTTTTTTTATTTTCCAAGAACAAATCCAAAAACTACTGTATATACAAAAAATCTAAGTAAAAAATGTGCATCTCTCCCGACTACATATGCCCTGAAAATTTCATCCACTTCGCACGAACAGAAAAAAAATTATCGCAATTTTTCATTTCAAAAACCAAGAAGAGTTTTAAATTTTGAGATTGGCTGCTGAACAATAAAACTCAAAAAATCAAAAGTATGACGTGTTTTGCAGGTAATTTAAACCTATCTAAGGCATATCGGCAGGGCGTCATTCTGAAAAAATTCCAAGATAAAAATGCCAAAACAGGTTTTTGAAAAATTAAAACTGAAAGTGACATTAGACACAGAAAAACACTCTAAAACGACGTTTTAGAGGGCAAAAAAAGCTACAGTTTGGTGTTTATATGATCAAAATCGGCTGAAATTTTCGAATTTTATGTCCATTTTTAGGGGGAGGAAATTGGGCTCAGCCCGAACCAAATATTGGATCTTCCCCCTAAAATTAAAAATATTATTCAATCTCATTTTTAAGTACTGAACCACTCGTAATTAATTAGTATACTTATTTTTTCTAGCAGGGAACTAGTTTAGGTACGGTATAAAAAAATTATATAAATATTTATTGTGAAAGTAAACTACATCAGAAAAAGCTTACTTTTTTAATCAACTATTTTCCAAGTTCCTTGGAAAATAAATGTGCTTTTAACCATGTAAGCCCAATTTGAAAAATAAATATATCTAATAATATATTCCTCTAAACCCGGTAAGGCGCCCCTTTTCAATTTCTAGCCGAGGGCCCCCAAAGGAGCCAGTCCGGGCCTGTCTCTGAACCAAGAAGATTCATCAAATCTCTCCATAAGAAGGATTCAAAAGGTCTACCTTGGTCCGTTGTGACAGAAAGTGGCACACCAAAGCGCGAAATCCAATGAGCCAAGAAAGCTTTAGCTATGGATTCCGCGTTGGCAACAGAGAGAGGGATAGCCTCGGTCCATCGTGTGAACCGATCTATACACGTAAGAATGTATTTCTTACCGCGGGAGGGAGGCAGAGGTCCAACGATGTCGATGTGGACACGTTCAAAGCGAGCACCAGGGGGTAAGAAGGTGCCTAGAGGGGATTTGGTGTGACGGTGGACCTTAGAACGCTGGCAGGGAAGACAAGTGCGACACCAAGTTGCTACGTCGGCATTCAGATCAGGCCACACAAATCGGGCAGCAATCAGTTTGCGTGAAGCCTCAATGCCAGGGTGGGAAAGCGAGTGAAGATTGAGGAAAACAGCCTTACGGAACGATGCAGGTACGAAAGGACGAGGAGATCCCTGAGAGACATCGCACAGAAGTCTCTTCTCTATCCCAGGGAGTTGGAGCCACTCCAGCTTGAGAGAAGAATCTTGTGGAAGCGCAGGATCTTCAGTCTGGCACGTTGCCATAGCGTTGTAGTCGATGTTGGGTAAGGCTGAAATCGCGTCGATTTCAATGCGGGAGAGAGCGTCAGCAGTGAAGTTGTCAACACCTGAAATATGTCTGACATCAGTGGTGAACTGTGAGACATACTCAAGGTGACGAGCTTCTCGAGGAGAGTGCCGTTCGTTTCTGGAGACCATAGCGAAGGTAAGTGGTTTGTGATCAGTGAGTATGTGGAACTCACGACCCTCCAGAAAGTAGCGGAAATGACGAACGGCGAGATACATCGCAAGTAACTCCCTCCCAAAAGCACTGTAGCGAGTCTCAGGAGGTTGCAACTTGCGAGAGAAAAAGGCGAGAGGAGACCACACTCCATTCAGGTGCTGCTGGAGAACACCTCCGACAGCAAAATTGGAGGCATCTACCTGAACTCTGGTCGGAGCTGAGTCCTGGGGGTGGACTAAGAGTGTGGCAGAAGCGAGTGCTTCTTTGGAAGCTTCAAAAGCAGCCGTAGCTTCGTCAGACCAGTCCACTTTTGTAGAACTGCCTCGGTGCTTGGGGTGGATGAGAGCGGTGAGGGGTCGAAGAATATCAGCGCCCGATTTGAGAAAACGATGATAGAAGTTAAGCATGCCGAGGTACTGACGAAGCTGTTTCTGAGAGACAGGCCGGAAGGTGCGAATGGCCTCGACGCGCTCTGCAAGAGGACAAATGCCATCCGCTGAAACAGTGTGTCCTAGAAAGGTAAGAGAAGGGACACCAAAAACACACTTTGCCGGGCTGAGACGCATGCCACATTCGTCCAACCTGGCAAAAACTGCACGTAGATGTTGCTCATGCTCGGCAGGAGAAGAGGAAGCTATGAGGAGGTCATCCAGATAAGCAAAAGCGAAGGGGAGACCTCTAAGAACGTCATCGATAAAACGTTGGAAAGTCTGAGCTGCACCCCTCAAACCGAAAGGCGGCATTCTGGTATACTCAAAGAGGCCAAAAGGGGTGATGATGGCCGTCTTCGGTATGTCCTCTAGTGCGACTGGGATCTGGTGGTACGCCCTGACAAGATCCAAATGTGAAAAGATGGTCTTACCGGCCAGATTCGAGGTGAAAGACTGGATGTGTGGGACGGGTAGTGATCTGGTATCGTACAAGCGTTCAGAGCCCTAAAATCTCCCACAGGCCTCCAATCAGAAGCACCTTTAGGCACCATGTGGAGGGGGAGGACCTGAACTTTTGGAAGGGCGGACGATACCAAGTTCGAGCATGTGCTCAAACTCCGCCTTGGCTGCCTTGAGCTTGTCAGGAGGCAGACGCCGAGCACGAGCGAAGGTGGGAGAGCCCGTAGTCTCTATATGATGGCGCACAGAATGTTGAACAGGAGAAGAAGAAGAACAGGGGTTCAACAGCGCCGGAAAATCCTTCTGCAGGATGGTGAAGAAGGGGAGGTACCAGAAGAAGGAGCAAACCGCAGAGATGCCCCTTTAAGAGCAAGAAGAAACTACGGGTACCTGCAAAAATATTAGAAAGAGACGTGCAGCTGTCAACCAATCTCCTGTTTCTTAGATCGACCATAAGGTCGAAATGTGACAGAAAATCAGCTCCCAAAATGGGTTGGGTCACGTCAGCAACCACAAATACCCAGGGAAATTGACGGCGGAGAGAGAGGTCTAAGGTGCACAAACGCTCACCATAGACAGGGATGGTACTACCATTTGCTGCGTAAAGAGCCCGGTCAGGAAGAGGGACAGCGGACTTTTGGGTAGTATCTCTAGGCAATAAAGAATAAGACGCTCCGGTGTCGATTAGGAAGAACAGGTTTGTAGACCTGTCGAAAAGGCGCAGGACATCCTGAGACGAAGAAGGCGGAGAGGAAGAACAAACAGAGGGGTGGCCAGCTGGATCCACCGCCTTTATGAACCGCTGGCTAGAGGGTTTCCCGAAAAAGTGCAGGGTTGGTTGCACCTTTTCGCTTTCAGGCCAAACCGGTAGTGGTAAAAACAATACCCATTTGGATATTGCTGAGGGCCTGGGGTGGGAGAACGGTCAGAGAAGCGATGACCTGAAGAGGAGCGGTTGTGGGAACGAGAGTCCCTTGGAGACCGCAGCATGGCGGAGATGGACATCAGCTCCGCCTTGATGTCTGCCATGCCATGTTCCAAAGTAGAAAGACGAGCCTCTATACCCGAAAATCGGGATGAACAGGGGTCGTGAGAGGCGCTGGAGATGGACCAGGGGTACGAGGGATGGGGCTGGTACACCGGGTAAGAAGAAGAAGCAGCGGAAGAGGGAACCGAAGAAACCGCAGGGGTGGGGGAAGAAAAAGTATAAGGAGAAGAAAGCGAAGAAGACAGGGGAGGCAAAGAGGTAGAAGGAAGGGGAAATGCCTGAGCTGCAGGAGAAGAGGAGACAGTCACAGGGGCAGAAATAGCAGAAATAGTAGGGGCATTGGAGTTGAAACGGCGCAGGAGACCATCTGCCCTCTCTGCTACCTCCTGAAGAGAAAGCTTCGGGTCCATAGACGCTAGAAAATATTGGACGTCATGAGGCAGTTTCTGTACAAAAAGTGTGCGGATGAAGCCTGATTCCTGGGGGGTGGGAGGACCACTTAACAAGGACAGCATCTGCACCAGGAGATCAGAAGGCTTCTGATCTCCTAGCGAGGTGCCACGTAGCAACTCCTCATACTTTGCTTCCTGAGTAGGAGCCATGCGAGAGACCAAAAGATCTCGAAGAGCAGTGTAGGGAGTGTCAGAAGAAGATAAGGTGGGAATGGAGTCTCTGATACGGAGCGAGACATCTTCGGGCAAGAAAGACAGAACAATACTGTATCTTGTCTGTTCATCGCCGACGGTGCGCAAAATACCGTCAACGATAGAGAACCATAGCTCAGGGTGGTGTGAATAGAAGGGAGGAAGACGAACATGCGTGGGAGTAGGGGAAGGAGTGGAATCCGTCTCAACCATGACGAGTGCAGGAGAATGAAGCAAGAGAAAAGAAATTGTGGAGAGAGGAGAATATAAGAATTAGGAGAGGGAAGAAGGAAGGAAGAAAACAAAACCACAGCACAAATACAAAAAAAGTTAAAAAAAAATAATAATGTAAAAGATGGCAGTGCAAAAATGTAATAATAACTATTTTGTTTCCGGAAGAAATATGATAAAAAATAAAAAATAAAAATATAAAAACTTTTTTGTTTCTGGTTTGAAAACTATTGTTTCCTGCTTGAAAATTATTCTGTTTTCGGTGTATGTTACATACAATACCCCCAATTCGGAGGAAGGGTTTGTTTCCGTGTATGTTACGCACAATACCCCCAATCTGGGGATAAGGGGAAGATTACATACAGATATATATATATAAAAAGAAAAACAAAAATAAAAATAGAAAAAATAATGTAGCAAAATAATAATAATAATAATAATAATAATAATAATAATAATAATAATAATAATAATAATAATAATAATAATAATAATAATAATAATAATAATAATAATAATAATAATAATAATAATAATAATAATAATAATAATAATAATAATAATAATAATAATAATAATAATAATAATAATAATAATAATTCCGCTATAGCAATAGCGGCAAAAAATTGATCGTCTTGGAAGATCTGGCGTGGAACTTGAGGTCCGAAAATCTCGCTAATACTTGAAGAATGGGTATCCTGGGCCTACTACGGTAAGCCTCTTGTCACTCCTAAGATCATCAATGTTGATTTTGGGTAGGTAGAGTTATGAAGGTTTCAAGTAAGTCACGGCTTCATATAACACCATATATTTGCAAGAAAAAAACAATTCCAAAAGTGTGGCTAATGCTGAGCCTATAGCAGAGACTATAGCTGAGACCCCAAGATCCTACAAAAATAATACAATAATAATTAGGACTTGGGAAGCTAAATAACACTAACAATAATAAAAAAATAAGAAAATAATACATAATAATTATTTACATAGTCATAAATTATGTAGGCTAAGCAATGTTGGAGGCCCGTGGAATGATCAGCCGGAGCCTATTAGTGGAGGCCTACGATGGATTCTAAGTTTTATTTAAAGAAGAAAATTTGAGCGTAGGTCTCCTACTGAGGCAGCATTATATATAATAAAAATCCAGTTCATACCTAATCTGGATTTTCTATCCAAAAAGAAGCTAGCTAAAAAGTTTAAAAAGTAATAATAAACACATATAAAATATTCACTTGCACTGATCACTATCGTTCCACGGGGCCTACATAGTATAATCAATTTATAAAGATATATTTATAATTTATAACTTTTAACATTATTTTCATCGCTTCACTAACTTACCACATAGACGGGTAATAAATGTTTTATCATAAAAATGGTAAATTCAGTGTCTGAATATCATAAATTTGTAAAAAATAGCAGAGACGATATCGGCGGCGTCCGTTACACAAGCTGTTGCTATGCATCATAATTAAACAAAAGAATGCCGACAACCGCATTCTTCGTTCGTTCGAAATTACGCTGCAATACTGTAAATTACCGTGCAAATACCTGCCGTTTGATTACTTTCACAGTAGCGTACGGCTATAATATATATGTATAAATGGTAAGCACGATAACGAAAAATCGTTTCACGATAAATGCGAAAACCCGTTAAACACCACCTGAACTGAACGAAGTACAAC
>JABUQX010142734.1:0-19255 GCA_015478945.1 Trachelipus rathkii | reverse complement strand
TATATATATATATATATATAGAGTATATATATATATATATATATATATATATATATATATATATATATTATATAATAATTTCTCTCCCCAATGTTATAATTTTCGAACCATCTTGCGTGTGCGCTGTACTTTTCGCGGGAAATGTTGCCGCCAAAACTTAAAACTAATTTAATTAAATTAAAAGTTTATTTTTAATATCACAAATATTTTTAGCATTTATTTTGGTAAAGAAAATTTGAAGGAAAACACCTAATATTTTTTATAGAAATTATTTAATTGCGTTATGCTCGAAAATGCCATAAAGGGTACGATGAAAATTAAAAAGGAGTTTGAAAAATTTGTTTATGAACCAATCACAACGTTTACATTTCTGACGTAGGCAAATTGTGTGGCTTTCTTTCGAAAACAGCCGTTGAAAATCTTGAAGAGCATATCCGCAATTTGTTCGATAATTTCCTTATCTATCTGACCTACTGTATAGCCGTTTTCGTTTTTGCATTTGTGCTTAAGGGTTAATATATAATGTGCTTAAAATATATATTAAGGGTTAATTAGAGAGTCCTCTTCTTAACAACTCAGACTCTATAGTTAAATAAAACGATCAATTAAAAACCATTTAAAAAAAAACTTTAATGAATTGAAATATTGATTAAATACGCAGTTATAGCTGAGATACCTGTGGGCACTGGTCCCCCTTCAGAAATCAGCCGTGAAAGAGGAGTAATCTATGTATTTTAGGTCTCGAAACGTAAACTGTCACTGTTTAATCAATAATTTTCAATTCATTAAAGTTTCTTTAAAGTGGTTTTTAATTGATCGTTTTATATTAATATATATATATATATATATATATATATATATATATATATATATATATATATATATATATATATATATATATATATATATATATATATATATATATATATATATAAACTAACTTAACGTGCTTTATCCCCTATGCAGGTGGTAACACGGGGGGACTACAACCTTGGGCGCTCTGTTGGTCTCCAAAAACCAGCGCCACCAACGTGTTCGCAGTCGAGTTTCAATTCTGGCCCCCCAGGCAGATAAAACTCCAACAACTACGCGGAGGATTTGTGAACCAAACCCTCTCGTAAGGAGAGGCGGCAGGACTCCAACCTCCTGCGCCACGAGGCGTTCGCACTATGGCGCGGCAGAGAGCAGAAGAATAGCATATATATATATATATATATATATATATATATATATATATATATATATATATATATAAAGTATATATATATATATATATATATATATATATATATATATATATATATATAATATGGTTAGAAACACGTATTTATTTCTCTACCAATATATGTGTGTACGTATTGCAAATCTATGTATATATATATATATATATATATATATATATATATATATATATATATATATATATATATATATATATATATATATTAAGATGGAGTGAAAAATCAAAATTTTTGAAATCGAAATCGCCTGAGGTGCAAAAAGTTTCGGTTAGGTTTCTTAAGATAATTGTCAAAATTTGAGCAATTTTGGATGAGGGGATTTACTTCCTCATCGCCCCCAAATTTTGAAAATGGGGTAATTTTGCCCATTTCTTCAATTTTCTCTTAAAGTATTTATTTGTCGAAATTTTATGTTAAATAACTTTTATAGCTCACTTCAAGAGAAAAAGAATGATACCAAAACCAAGCCAATCGGATTGTTCGTTTGGAAAATACGTGTATTTTAATAAGGAAATATGCTCGTTCAAGAACATCTTTGGCTCCTTTAGAGTATTAAGAATCTCTCTCTCTCTCTCTCTCTCTCTCTCTCTCTCTCTCTCTCTCTCTCTCTCTCTCTATATATATATATATATATATATATATATATATATATATATATGTGTGTTATGAGGAGCATGCACACCCTATATATATGAATTTTTCGCTATCTTAAATCAAGCTACCCAGAACTCAACGCGAGGAGGTAGTTGCATTTCGACTTCCACCCACCCTCCCACCAGCTTGTTTTCTTTATAAATCTAGTTCATAAACTGTCTTTTGGAGTCATATTTTTTTATTGCTTCCCTGGATTTCATTCTGACACGAATAAATCCTTCTCGATTTTCTTCACCAAAAACTGAATTAGAAGCTTCGGTTACTAATCGAACAGCTCTTTCGACGTTCTGTGAATGACAAAGAAATTTCGCATATTGTATGTTTAAAATATTATCATCTTTAAGGCAGACTTTTAAAGTTTCTGTATCCGTGAATAGAAACAAAGAAGGCTCTGTCATCTGGTAATTTTGCCAAAATATTAAATCGGTATAATCTTTTGCTTGGAAGTTGATTTCCGGTATTAGAAACTTCCTTAGTTCAAATGGTTTTTCTCATTATGCTTTCGTACTGAAATAATTCTTTGTATTGCAAGCTCACGAATAAGATGTCTTTCATCACACAGCATGTTTATCAGAATATTTTCAGGGTGAGCGAAATCAGCATTTCTCTGAATTACAGAGTCTATAATATTTTGTAGTTGTAATGGTAGGTATCATGAAAATGTAATCATATTGAGAACATGCCTTGGGCCGTAGATGCAAGAGGGAGTAGCTTTAATCAAGAACCAACAGGAAGCGTATACTCTGATAACTAATTTCGCTAGGGTAATAAGCCCTTCAGATGGATTCATTTTAAAAACATACAATTTAAGGATTTTAATAACTGTAGTTAGCTATCGAGAATGTAATATTGGACCTGGCATTCTTTGAGATAGATTATTATATATTATACCAGATCAAATCCTTGGCAATAAGTAACTAATTTTTGATCAGTACTCAAATCGATATCTTCCTGCTGAGGCAATTTCTGCATTTTTATAGGCTTAAATTTAATGACTGGAAAATTTTCAAACTTCTTTAATTCAATACTGATTTTCCCTGAATAGCTGGAAGGGCTCTTTGTTGCTCCATCGATATGTGTGAATAAATGCCTCAGTAGTAATTCATTTGTAAGAAGAAGGCAAATAAACTTCTGAAGTGGATGTTATAAAAATTCTTCTAAAAACCTAATAATACCTTAATGCACTCCAACGTTTACATTTGTGCTGTCACAACCAAAAACAGCTAAATCATCGAGACTGATAATATATTTCTTGAAGTGTGCTAAAATACCAGAAGAAATATCTGCTGATTGGCCAAATTTTAGTACAATATGGATAGTATATGCTTCCTATTTTTATTTGAAGTTTTGCTAAATCTTTCGTCCATCAAGGTAACAATTGTACTGACACCCCCATAAATGCATAGACACACACAAATACTATATATATATATATATATATATATATATATATATATATATATAGTATATATATATATATATTTATATATATTTTAAACATATAAACTAAATATTTTTATATATATATATATATATGCTAGCAGCGTAAAGTTAATATCGCCGACACTGAACGGGAGCTCGATCAAAAAAAATTTTCACAGGGACCCTCTATGATACATAAATAGACGTTTTAGGGGCAAAATGAAAAAAAAAAAAAAATATCTCAAAAACTACAATAGCTACAGCGAAAAGAAATACATTTTTGGAATCCTGGTAAAATTTTAGTAAGAAAAATGTATTAAAGAATATCCCAAGGGTATACCGCACCGATGGCAGAGTCGGGGTCTCTGGGGAACTACGGGGCAGGACTATTTCCTCCGGGGGAGGGTCTCCGGAACCCCGCCTTTTGGTATTTGGGTGTCGCGGTTGTTCCTCCTCCCCTACGGGTATGGAAAACGTCCCTGTGTTCCTCGTCGGCTCGAGCCCCTACATTGCCGTAATACCTTTACAAATAATTATATATAATTTCGCCCTCTAGAAAAAAATTCATTTCGACTCTAGAACATCTATTTATGTATCATAGATGCTACCTGTGAAAATTTTTTTTTGATCCGAGCTCCCGTTCCGTGTGGGCGTTAAGTAACTTTTTCCATATATATATATATAATATATATATATATATATATATATATATATATATATATATATATATATATATATATATATATATATATATATATATATATATATATATATATATATATATATATATATATATATATAGATAGAGAGAGAGAGAGAGAGAGAGAGAGAGAGAGAGAGAGAGAGAGAGAGAGAGAGAGAGAGAGAGAGAGAAAGGAAATTTTTATTATTCAAAAGGAGCCTAAGATGTTCTTGAACGAGCATATTTCCCTATTAAAATACATGTATTTTTCAAACAAACATTCCGATTGGCTTGGTTTTGGTATCATTCTTTTTCTCTTGAAGTGAGCTATAAAAGTTATTTAACATAAAATTTCGACAAATAAATACTTTAAGAGAAAATTGAAGAAATGGGCAAAATTACCCCATTTTCAAAATTTGGGGGCGATGAGGGAGTAAATCCCCTCATCCAAAATTGCTCAAATTTTGACAGTTTTCTTAAGAGACCTAACCGAAACTTTTTGCACCTCAGGCGATTTCGATTTCAAAAAATTTGATTTTTCACTCCATCCTAATATATATATATATATATATATATATATATATATATATATATATATATATATATATATATATATATATATATATATATATATATATATATATATGTTAGTTAAAGAATATATATATATATATATATATATATATATATGTGTGTGTGTGTGTGTGTGTGTGTGTGTGTGTGTATGTGTGTATGTGTGAGTGTATGTGTGAATAAGCGAGCGGGCGTTAGGTTTTCAAGAAATCCTCACATCTCTCTCTAGGTATCACATACTCTCATTCCCGTAGATTGCCATTTAATTATAGCCCACATTTCAATAATTTCAATTATTATTATTATTATTATTATTATTATTATTATTATTATTATTATTATTATTATTATTATTATTATTATTATTATTATTATTATTATTATTATTATTATTTAGAAATTCTATATCAGTTTTTGTTTTAATATAAGTTTTACTTTTAGCTTCCAATTCACGAAATGTTTTCTTCTAATTTCCATTTAATTTTCTTAAAAGTTTTCTAGAAAATAATTTACAAAGAAAGTATGAGGCATATTTATATTTATTAGTTCCTGACCGGTTTCGTCCGTAAACCTCGGACATCTTCAGAGTATCGATTCTAATAAATGAATTAATTATTTTATTTTACACAAGATTTACGATTATAAATTATTAAATTTTAGGTAGCATTTCATATTATATTTAATCTAAGGGACATTACGTTAAACTTTATGTTAATGTCTGGTTTGTGATGTGTTATGTCTCCTTGGTTATTCAATTTGTATATGGATGGGGTTATGAAAGAATTAGAGGTTGGGGTGGCAGGGGATGGTGTTAGAATGATGGAGAATATTATATGGTCGTTATTTGGTTTTGTGTGGCGAATCTGAAGAGAGTTTGAGAAGACTGGTAGATAGATTTGGCAGGGTGTGTAAAAGGAGGTTTTTGAAAGAAAACGTAGATACGAGTGAGGTTATGGATATGAAAGTGCGGCACAGTCCTCAAAGTGTGAGTTATGTTTAGATGGTTAACAGCCGGAAGAAGTGTCTGACTCCTTAAATATTTAGATATATGTTGGATGAAAAGGGAACGGATGATGCAAATTGTAGTAGGAAAATTGTGAATGGCAGGAAGGTGGCTGGTGCAATTAAATCATTGGTGGATGTATAAAGGAACTAAGTCTTCAGTGCGCTAGGGTTTTACATGAGGGTATGTTGTTACCTGTGTTAATGTATAGTAATGTATGAGGTAGATTTAAAGTACAATATGTTCAGATGGACAATCTTAGGGGCGTATTAGGTGTGAGAAGAATTGATTAAATAATGAATGAACGTATTAGATGGTTGTGTGGTGTGTAGAAGGGGGTAAATGAGAGAATAAATGAAAGTACGTTGAGATGGTTTGGTCATGTGGAAAGGATGGATGATAGTCGGTTGGTTAAGTGGATGTATAGTGGTGAGCGTGCTGGGAATCGACCGGCTGGGAGACTGAACAAAAAGTGGATTGAGACAGTAAAGGAATGTCTGGAGGAGAGAAATGCGAGCTTGGCAAAGGTGAGAAGAAAGGTGCATAATAAGAGTGAATGGCGGGGTTTTGTGAGGGGGGTATGGCTGTGGCCCACCTGGGAAAAGGGACGATCTTACATTGACGAGAGTAGTTGGTCAATGTCCCCTTGTTTTTCTATGATAGAGTTATTGCATCGGTTTGAAATTTTGCATAGTATTAGATGATGTGTTGATCTCGTTACAGACGAGTTTTCGTGTTCCTAGGACCGCCCTAAGTGGGTGTTGACTCTTAGAGCCAAGGGCAAATTCGCCCTGTCGAGCGTTGGAAAGACCCAGGTTAGGCTTAACGTGAAAGTAAATTTGACCCTGAACGATCTTACGTATTATTATTATTATTATTATTATTATTATTATTATTATTATTATTATTATTATTATTATTATTATTATTATTATTATTATTATTATTTGACATTGACCGAGTCGAAAAAAATCGATTCCCTTCTTGAGTTGAAATCGATTCCCGTAGGGAATAGATTTTTACGCACGCGAGCATATACACACCCCGGTTACGTACCCGTGCGCCCCCCGTAGGGGGGACGCTGCCCCCTAAAACTTTAAATGCTCGCAGAAGGCTGAAATTTGTTGATAGGACTCGGAGCCGGAGTCGGATTCAGATTCGGAGCCAGAACTTCGGTGCTGGCTCCGGTGCGATGCCGAGTTATTAAATATTTGTATAATAATACAGTATTGGTGTCTTTATATATGCTATCGAACCCGTAGATCTCGAATATGAGGGTTATAAGTTCGTAATGGGTGTCTGGGGACACCTCAGGGGGTCCCCACAAGAAATGCACGGAGCGCAAAACAGAAAAAGGAGGAAGGATGGAGAAAGGAGTCAGAGTTGTTACCGACACCGGTGCTGGAGTCGGTGCGGTGCTGAGTTTGTAAACCTTCGTTTGCTATTTTATTTTATGTTTCATTTTACATTTATTTTTTGTTTTCAATTTAATTTTTTTTTAATTTATTTTCAAATTTTTATTATTTTTTCATTTATTTTAATTTATTTTGTTTTATAAATTTATAATTTTTACTTAAAAATTTTTATGCTTTCATGTTTATAAATGTAAAATTTGCGTTTTTAAATACCCTAAAGTAGTAAATCAGTAAACCAAACCACCCCCCTACCATCCCCACCCATCCATGTTCTATTGATCTATTGATTCAAGTCATATTTTTTACTAAAATTGTTATGTTTTACATACCCTAAAGCAGTAAATCAGTAAATCAAACCACCCACCCTACCCTCTCCACCCTTCCGTGATCTATTGATCTATTGATTCAAGTCATATATTTTACTAAAATTGTTGTTTTACATACCCTAAAGCAGCAAATCAGTAAATCAAACCACCCACCATACCCTCCCCACCCCTCCATGATCTATTGATTCGTCATATTTTTTACAAAAATTGTTGTTTTACATACCCTGAAGCAGTAAATCAGTAAATCAAACAACCCACCCTACCCTTCTCACCTCTATGTGATCTATTGATCTAATGATTTATTGATCTATTGATTCAGGTCATATTTTTTACTAAAATTGTTATGTTTTACATACCCTAAAAGCAGTAAATCAGTAAATCAAACCCCCTCCCGCACCCTCCTATCCATCCATGATCTATTGATCTATTGATTCAAGTCATATTTTTTACTAAAATTGTTATGTTTTACATACCCTAAATCAGTAAATCAGTAAATCAAAACACCCTACCCAGTACCCTCATACCCATCTTATGATCTATTGATCTATTGTTTCATGTCACATTTCGAGTATCATTTCGGATAAACATAACATAAAATCAAGTTCTTTATACACTAACCAACGAATATATGCTAACGTAACAAAGTTTTCACATTAATAAAGCTAACATAGCATCACCTGAACTAAGAATATAATGTACAAGGACAAACCTAACACACCTTAAGCACGAATAAACTGTTAACATTAACAAAGTTTCACACTTAACAACAGTAAAGTAACTAACATAGCATACAAAAACGTAGCCTATTCACACTTTGTCAAGCATATCTCTAACATATCAATGTTAATTTTACATTAGCATGGTAATATTTAACAAAAATTTATCATAACCTTGTCTAATTATCATACTGATCAACGAATATATGCTAACGTAACAAAGTTTTTACATTAATAAAGCTTACATAGCATCATCTGAACTAAGAATATAATGCACAACGACAAACCTAACACACCTTAAATGTGCGTATTTCTTCCGTCATGAGTGGTACACACGCTGACTCAGCGCTGACGCAGCGAAAGGGTTAAGCATTAACAAAGTTCCATACTTAACAACAGTAAAGTAACTAACATAGCATACAAAAACGTAACTTATTCCCACTTTGTCAAGCATATCTCTAACATAACAATGTTAATTTTACATTAACACGGTAAATTTAAAAAAAAATTATCACAACTTTGTCTAATTATCATACATACCAACGAATATATGCTAACGTAACAACGTTTTTTACATTAACATAGTAATATTTAGCAAAAATTTATCATAACCTTAATTAACAATCATAATTCCCAACAAATAATTGCAAACATAACAAAATTTTATCCAAACATAACATAAAAATAAGTTCTTTGAATAAAATATAGTAAAGTGTAATAGTTTACTGATTTTAAAGCAGTAAATCAATAAATCAGTAAATCAAACCACCCATCCCTACATTCACCAATCCGTCCCACCCACCTATGATCTATAGAACTATTGTTTCAAGTCATATTTCGAGTGACATTTTGGATAAACATAACATAAAACTAAGTTCTTTATATACTGACCAACGAATATATGCTAACGTAACAAAGTTTTCGCATTAATAAAGCTAACATAGCATAACCTGAACTAAGAATATAATATACAACGACAAACCTAACACACCTTACGCCCGAATAAACTACTAACATTAACAAAGTTCCGTACTTAAGAACAGTAAAGTAACTAACACAGCGTACAAAACGTAACATATTCACACTTTTTTCAAGCATATCTCTAACATATCAAAGTTAATTTTACATTAACATGGTAGTATTTAACAAAAATTCATCATAACCCTGTCTAATTATCATACTGACCAGCGAATATATGCTATCATAAAGTTTTTTACATTAATATAGTAATATTTAACAAAAAATCATCATAACCGTACCTAACTATCATAATACCCAACGAATAATTGCAAACATAACAAAATTTTATCCAAACATAACATAAAAATAAGTTTTATCCAAACATAACAAAAATAAGCTCTTTGAATAAAATATCATAGTAAAGTGTAATAGTTTACTGATTTTAAAGCAGTAAATCAATATCTCAGTAAATCATATTCGAGATCTACGGGTTCGATAACATATATAGACACCAATACTGTATTATTATACAAATATTTAATAACTCGGCACCGCACCGGAGCCAGCACCGGTGTTGACTCCGAATCCGAATCCGGATCCGACTCCGAATCCTATCAGCAAATTTCAGCCTTCTGCGAGCATTTAAATTTAAAACTTTCGAAACGTTTGATCGATTGATTTTTTTGTTGAATCAAAAAATTATGTCTTAAAAATAATTTTTACCAATTTTAAATTCATATTTATTTTAATATTTTTGTGAATATTTTGTGTTACAGATTTGGAATTTCCTTTTCGACGTCATGTCTATTATGCAATCCGGCGTTTTTTCAAAGGTGGCTGACGAAAGATGGTATTTTACAAAAGAAAAAATAAACAATTCTCCCACACGAAAATATGGTATAGACGAAGTACAAGAATTGCTTTATCGCCAGCAAGCAGCCAGGCTGATTCAAGATATAGGCCAGCATCTTCGATGGTAAGTATTATTATTGAGAATTTAAATGTTTTTGATGCATCATTGATCTAGGCCTAAATTACAATTTCAATAGATTTATTTGAGCGATTTTAACGTTTCAGAAATGTAACTAGCTTCTTTTGCAACATTGCTAGTTACGTAAGTTTGTTATGGATTTCATTTCATTTTGGGAAATATGTTTATCAATTTCTGAAGAAAAATGATGCTTAGAAATTGACATTAGGCCTGGGTTGAAATGCAGAATTTCTAGCCTTAGACATCTAACTATTTACATAATTTTCTTCCTCTCAATAATTATTATATATTTATTTATTTATTATTATGAAGGCATTAAAAATTATGTAGATTTGTATATTTATATACATATAAATTCATTTAGGTTATTTAATTTTAAAATCAGTTATTACAAGCTCTTATTCCGCACCATAGTTTCACTACTAACTGTAAATTAACACTGGCAACAACATACCCTCATGCAGGACCCTAGCGCGCCCAAGAGTTAGTCCCTTGCATTCACCAAAGATTTACCTTCCTACCATTCACAACTTTCCTACTACTCTCTCTATCATCCGTTCCCTTTTCATTTAACATATAATCTAAATATTTAAACTCAGATACTTGTTCCAATTACTCACCATCCAACATAACTTCAGACCGCGGATTCTCTTCACCCACTACTATCTTCTCTAATTCCTTCATCATCCCCATCCATATACAAATTAAAAAGCCATGAAGACATACCACACCTTTGCCTCACTCCACTAGTAATATAAAACCATTCATTTTCCACTCCATTTATCCTAGGCCCGAAATGAGTAGAATGGCACCCAATATTTTCCGCGGAGTCCATATGGATTCCCCCCAAGGAAGGGACAACTCGCCATCCATGCACGCGTCACTCGAATTCTCTTTCCGCTCATTTTTGCCCGGTCACTCACTTCCTCACTTCCAAATTCTCACTTCCTACCTTAGCAAACACAGATACTTTTCTTGCACTACCAACAAATGATTCATTTATTTGCGTCAAGATTTGTTGTTTTATCTTTTTCATATTAAACTGATTTACTTGCAAGTGCTCTCAAATAATTTTCCTTATAACCTTGTTCACTTAACTTCTCACTCTTAATCCTCTCCACTTCCTTTCTCATTTATTTCCTCTCCATCCATGCTCTTACTAACTTAATCTTACATAAAACAATATAATGATCTAATATTCCCATCCCTAACGCCCTCCCTGATTTAACATCCATCACTTACTTTAACATATCCTTCACCAACACAGAATCAAACATACTTTTCACTTCGATACCATCTCTACTTACACCAAGTCAGAATCCTTATGAATACTCTTGTTCTCAAAGAATGTACCGTATTCCAAACATACCTCTCTCTTCGCGGAAATCATAAACCTTTCTACCATTATCATTTTCTACCGCAACCTCAAGCACACCAGCTATACTGTCAATTTTTCGATCATTCGAACCATTCAAGTCGCAATCAATCAATCTCAACTTTCTACTAACCGGATACAAAACATCATTCTGATTATCCTAGAGTTTCACACTCTAATCATCAATCTTAGATGGACCATATGATCAAACACATACCTTGACCTTATCAAATTTAAATTTAACCACGTAATTTTAATTAAATTTAATTTTAATTTGATTTCTAGTACTTTACAAACAAATTTACCATAGCCTTCACACGTCAGTTCATGAGAATCGCAACCCCTTCTCTAACCCTTCCACCCAGCCCACACATATTTCACCCCACACCACTCGTCTCACCCACTCCTTTTATCTTGGTTTCAGTAACAGAAAGCAATCAAATTTACCCTTTCTGAATACATCCATCACCTCTGTCATCTTCTTCTCACATTGTATTCCTCTAACATTCCATGTACTCTCTCTCTCTCTCTCTCTCTCTCTCTCTCTCTCTCTCTCTCTCTCTCTCTCTCTCTCTCTCTCTCTCTCTCTCTCTCTCTCTCTCTCTCTCTCTCTCTTTCTCTCTCTCTCTTCCCTCTCTAACATTCCATGTACCCATACGATTCATACTTTCGCTGAAAGATGCAAGGTCGCTTACAGGGGGCCACGACCAGGTCCTCGAGGCATGCATTACATTCCAATAGAAAAAGATAAGCGACATTTGAGTCCCTCCCAACCAACTACCACTGTTCTCCTTTCGTCGACTCTTACGACACGCAGAATGTACGCAGAAAATTCTTTCTCAATCACACACACACAGGGATATATGTAAAAAAAAAAGTTTTGTCTGTAATTGTAGGAGTTTTATTGTTTGTGGGTGTGTCCTAAAGGAGAGACTACTCCAATGTATGGAGAATGTAGATATGAGTGGAAGAGGGGTGAACCAGTGGGCTTTGTGTCTCACGGGACTATGTTCCCTGCACCATATATATATATATATATATATATATATATATATATATATATATATATATATATATATATATATATATATATATATATATATATATAGTATATATATATATATATATATATATATATATATATATATATATATATATATAGGTATATATATATTTCAGTTCAAGGTTAGTGATCGACACAGCAACTCAAAGAAGTATGCATGTATTTTATGTATCAGGAGTTTGACAAAAGTTCCTCATAATGAAGTAGCACCTGCAGCCCTCTTGGTAGCTTGTAAAGTCATGAGCAGATGAGGCATGCTGAACAAGTGATGAAAGTGGTCCAATACGTCTTGTGTCCTCCTGATAAACGAGCTAATTTGGACACAAAATCTGAGGTAAGCATTAAAAGTATTCACATTTATCTATCATCAAATCAATATTATTATTATTATTATTATTATTATTATTATTATTATTATTATTATTATTATTATTATTATTATTATTATTATTATTATTATTATTATTATTATTATTATTATTATTATTATTATTATAGTAGCAGTAATTTCTTAAAAAATAGTATGCCCATTTTTAAGTCTCCCTTGTTCCTTTTTGCATTTTGTGATGGCACAACTGCCGTTTTACCCATTTCTAAAGATGAACTCTTAGCTCAACATTTTCAATTCATATTGACGATACCGGAGCTTCGTTCTTCCTCTACCTTCCCAAACATCGTCTACATGCCTTCACATTATATATTACCTTTAAAGATATTATTTCTCCTCTTTCTGGTCTTAAGACTAACAATATGAACTGTCCTGATGGTATCCCTCCTGTGGTTCTCAAAACTTATGCTTCTGTCATTGCACCGTCCATTCGTAAATTGTTTTTGTCTTGTCTTTGCTTGTTAATTAAAGGCGTTTTCGATTTTGCATTTGTGCTTATGCTCGATAAGAAATGCTAATCCAGTTTTAGCACGAATTTCGGGCATAATCGAATGTTTGTTTACAAATATTTTTGATCAGCTGTTTTGATGGAGCACCTGGTTTTGAAATAAACAGAAATAACAAAATAACAAAAATAACAAATATTTTTTATTACAAATAATTGATCAACTATTGTGATGGAGTTTATCGATTTGGAAGAAATTAGATTTAAAGCTAATTTCATGAATGAATCATTCATAAAATCAAACGACCTACTACCCCGCCATCTTTTTATATAGCTATATATCGCAAACGGCAGCTCTCTCTAAATTCGAAAGCACGAAAGAGCAACCTTACAGATTTTAGGAAATTCCTTACGTTTGGTGAGCGTTTTCCTAAATTTGTGCTACATTTGACAAAATGGAACGCAACTTGAGCATTTTCCTAAATTTCGTAAGCAAAAATGCAAAATCGAAAACGCCTTAACTTTAACCTTTCCTTCATGCTCAAAGGGTCCCCTCATCCAGCCTGTGTTAAAGAAGGGGAGTCCAATCTCAAGCCTCCAAATATCACCCTACACCTCGGTTTTCTCTAAAGTTTCTCTCTCTCTCTCTCTCTCTCTCTCTCTCTCTCTCTCTCTCTCTCTTTCTTTCTTTCTTTCTTTCTTTCTTTCTTTCTTTCTTTCTTTCTTTCTTTCTTTCTTTCTTTCTCTCTTTTCCTTGGAAGGAGAGCTTGTGTGACTGCTTTCAACAGTCTCATCCTGTCTCTCACTTTAACTTTCTGACCCCAGACCTAACCCCTATGCTCAATCTTACATGTACTATACTTTAATATATATATATATATATATATATATATATATATATATATAGATATATATATATATATATATATATATATATATATATATATATATATATATATATATATATATATATATATATATATATATATATATATATATATATATATATATATATATATATATATCGTGTGTGCATGGGAGAGAAAGAATTTTCCCAATGTATTTCTCTGCTTGTCATAAGAAGCGATTAAAAGAACAGTAGTAGCTCAGATTTGTGATGTTTACGCACCCTATCACAGTTGTGAACCAAGGGACAGCTGATATATATATATATATATATATATATATATATATATATATACAGTATATAAAAAAATATATATATATATATATATATATATATATATATATATATATATATATATATATATATTGCAGAAATTTCATAGAAAGGTTAAAGAACTGGTTCAGGTTGAATTTATCCTGGATGCAACGTTAGGATTTGATTATGAAATTGATCATCCTCATACTTTTATTGTGAAAGTCTTCCAACTCATAGAAAGGTAAGTTTTATATAATTATTATTATTATTATTATTATTATTATTATTATTATTATTATTATTATTATTATTATTATTATTATTATTATTATTATTATTCTTCTTCTTCTTTTTTTAAGACAAACATGTACAAGTAGAGTTTCTTTTACATGATGAAAGTAATTATTTTTTTCATTTAAATTAAATGATGTTTTATAATTTTTTTATTTCAAATTTTTATCAAAAGAAGAAACGGATCATGAATATAATATGAAAGATTCTTGATAATAATAATTGACTGAACAAAACAAATGGTTCACAAACCCACTTAGATATATTGCATTAATTTATTCATTTATTTATTTATTAAGAGCACATAATTGTTTAAGAGCACTCCCCCTTCCTCCTACCTCCCTCGTATAACAGAGTTGGAGGGTTTATTATTTTATTTAATTTTTTAT
Organism: Trachelipus rathkii; assembly: GCA_015478945.1. NCBI lineage: Eukaryota > Metazoa > Arthropoda > Malacostraca > Isopoda > Trachelipodidae > Trachelipus > Trachelipus rathkii. The sequence continues at coordinate 4,159 of JABUQX010142734.1, read as the reverse complement.
TTTTATTTAATGAAAATTTCTTGCTCATGTCAAGCTTTACATGGGCTGATTTTATTTTGTATTATTTTTATATAAAGATTGTTTCTAAACAATATTTATTTATTTAAGTAATTTTTTAATTTTTTTTCTTTTTTCTTCTTTCTTTTCTACACCAGTTGAATTAGCGAGGACAATGTCTTATGGCCACAAATTGGTGTTAATCATAATCTGCTTTATGATCACTTGTATTTTGCAATTTAATATTTTTTACATATTGCTTTTAAATTTTCATATTAGTATTATTGCTATTCTTAGCATTTAAAGTTAAATAAATCGATTTTTGTTATTTTGTTTAATAATAATTAATTATTGATATATATATATATATATATATATATATATATATATATATATATATATATATATATATATATATATATATATATATATATATATATATATATATATATATATATATATATATATATATATATATATATATATATATATATATATATATATATATATATATATGTATTTTTTATTATTATTGTATAACTATTTTAAATCACAGATTATATTATCCCAAATATTTCTCTCATCTATATATTTCAATTTTTTGCCTCTTAGCTTAATTTGACGACCATAGCTATAATATAAACCAGCTGTAGTTGCCTGTGCCTGTATTCATTTTGTACTCCAAGTGGAGTAAATATAAGGTAGGTTTATACTATTATTATCATCATTATCACTATTATCATCATTATCTTTATCATCATCTCTATCAATCTCATTATTTGTTTTCATCATCACTTACCAGAACGTTATTAGTTATTATTATTATTATTATTATTATTATTATTATTATTATTATTATTATTATTATTTATTATTATTATTATTATTATTATTATTATTATTATTATTATTATTATTATTATTCACAGTACTTACCTTTACATTCATTGAAGTTTCAAAATTATTGCACTTTTTTTTTCACGGATACTGAAATGTAAAATTTTATCACTTTATTTTTATCATTTATATCCTGACATACCTATAACCCACCTCAAGTGGTAGAACAGTAGCAATATATATATATATGGTATATATATATATATATATATATATATATATATATATATATATATATATATATATATATATATATATATATATATATATATATATATATATATATATATATATATATATATATATACAGTATATATATATATAGGTATATATATATATATATATATATATATATATATATATATATATATATATATTATATATATATATATATATATATATATATATATATATATATATATATATATATATATATATATATATATATATATATATATATATATTACAGGTTCCAAAAAATGAAGAAGGAAAAGACTGGTTTTTGAATATGTCGATCCTCACACTGGAAATTCTCAGACCCTTTCACAGAAGAATTTTTGAGGTCCTTAAGAAGTACCCAACCGACTAAAATGCTTAACAATTCTGATTTCATCCTATTGCTGGGCTCTTCATCCTCGTCGCCCTCAATCGCCAGTATAGTAGTAGTAGTAGTAACAACAATTTTAACTATGCAATAAGAAAGACATTTTAAATCAAACAAAATCTAAATTAAGAGGTACAAAATTATGGCAGATGACTACTGGCAAGGCCCCACCGCGTCGGCGACAAGTCATACCGCAAGAGGCCCAGAAATGGCAAAGCAGGTAAATTATTATTATTATTATTATTATTATTATTATTATTATTATTATTATTATTATTATTATTATTATTATTATTATTATTATTATTATTATTATTATTTTATTATTATTGTTATTATTTGCTTTGTTTTTTTATTAGAGAGAGAGAGAGAGAGAGAGAGAGAGAGAGAGAGAGAGAGAGAGAGAGAGAGAGAGAGAGTATTTATAATTAAACATTTAAATATTTGATTTTAGAGTTTTTACTTAATTGTGCTTATTTATTATTTTTTTTTTTATTTATTATTTTTTTTGGCAGGCATTGTTAAAATCATCATAGAGCCTATGGTCCCTTCTCCTGTAGTTTCCACTCATAAAAAAGGTTATCAGCCATCAGGAATATTTAAAAGGCGGGAGAAAGAACGTTGGGAGAGTTGAAATGAGGAATAAGCATCCTCCTCCTGTTGTAACTTCTACCAGCCAGCGCTCACCAACTTCTCAATTTCCTTCATGTCTCCTCCCATCTTCCTGCACTCCTTCATCCTCATCAACATCATGGCATATAACCATTAATTGTTTTTGTGCCTTATAAAGAATTGAAAATTACGAAATATCATAAGAGGTTCTCAAGTGTCTGAAGAAGATCTAGGTATAAAATCTAAGTTTAAAATCTAGGAATATAAAGCTAGAAAAAATCAGAAAAATTCTGAAAAGAACCTTCGACTAATGCCAAGACTTTATTAGCCTTATCCTCGATTATTATTCTCTTGAACGAATAAAACTTATACCCAAATCCCGTTTAAATGGAAATGCTGCTGGATCCCATGATAGTGCACAAAGAGGAATTCCCTCCAAAGGAGGAACTGCTAAGTTTATAAAAGTTAACCAAAGTGATGATATAGAAGCTCACCCAAAGAGTCAACATTAAGTTAGGAAAAAAAGAAAAGGAGAGCCGCAACGTGAACGAGAGGGAGGCTCTCTAGATGATAATCGCCAGGCTAAATTTCCAAGAATCTCAGCAATCATTACCCTCTGGTGGGAAGGAAAATCGACGGCCCCATGAATCTACCAACCATAAAACCAGTTCGAGTGGAAATTTAAATCCAAACTACCTAAGACACATCCCACACAATAACCCTCATATTAATAATATCAACACTCATAATAATAAACCCAGAATACCCAAAATCAACACTTCAGTCTAATATTCAACTGACTACCCTGTACTGTCTAGAACGAATGTTATAATAATTTTCCAAACAGTGTGTGGGGATAGTGCGTCGATCCTGATAACCATGCTCCGATGCCTAACATCAATATACCTTCCACTCCAAACTCAAATACTATTACTCAAACTATAATTTACCAATACCTAATTACTCATATGAGCATTCTCACCCCTGCACCTCATCTCCATTCCTAAGCATATGAGAGCCCTCCTTCCCTCACCTCCACATGAATGAGTTAGCAACATCAGTCGTAATAATTTGATGGAGTTTAGCTTCTTGTTGTTATTGATTTTGTTTTTTTGTGTTTTGTTAATAATTGTTGTTAATTGTTATTGATAATTCGTTTAATATTTATGTATGAGATAATTTATTTAATATTTATGTAAGAAATACTCGGTATTTTACTTTTTTATGCCTAATTTTATTTATTTACAAGCGTAGATAATTAGTTGCTTCCTGTCCTTTACATTATTATATAGAATATTTTTATATTATTATTATTATTATTATTATTATTATTATTATTATTATTATTATTATTATTATTATTATTATTATTATTATTATTATTATTATTATTATTATTATTATTATTATTATTATTATTATTATTATTATTATTATTATTATTATTATTATTACTTGTAATAATTTCTTCAATTACTGTCTTGTTTGTATTATTACATTTGCAATGTAGTTATCACTAATACAAGTATTAAGATTCAATGAAATTTAGATACATTCCACGTATGTATATATTTATTTCGTAATTTTTTAACTAAACGGAATTTTAACTTTTCAATTTATTTATTTATTTATTTATTTATTTATTTATTTATTTATTTATTTATTTATTTATTTATTTATTTATTTATTTGTATATTTATTTATTCATTTTCTTGTATACCTTTTTATTTATATTTAATTTTTTGTTAATTACTTTTTTGTTTGTTATATAAATTTTGAAATAATAGAAATTTGTTTTTATCCTTAATTTGTGCTTTAATTTATTTTATTTTAGTTTTTTATTTTCTTTTTTGAGTATATATATATATATATATATATATATATATATATATATATATATATATATATATATATTCGGAGTATATATATATATATATATATATATATATATTTTTATATATATATATATATATATGAAGGGCGCACGAACGCGCGAAAGTGTCACGATAAATGAACGTTAAACATCAAACGAACTGAACGAAGCATACT
>JABUQX010142733.1:10000-15000 GCA_015478945.1 Trachelipus rathkii | reverse complement strand
ATATATATATATATATATATATATATATATATATATATATATATATATATATATATATATATATATATATATATATATATATATATATATATATATTTATATTTATATAAATATATATATATGTTGTTATTTTTATATATATATATATATATATATATATATATATATATATATGTATATATATATATATATATATATATATATATATATATATATATATATATATATATATATATATATATATATATATATATATATATATATATATATATATATATATATATATATATATATATATATATGTATATATATATATATATATATATATATATATATATACATATATATATATATATATATATATATATATATATATATATATATATATATATATATATATATATATATATATAATCACCGTGGCATAAGGATAGAGCGATTTACTCTTTTGTTTGAAGAAACTTTCTAGGAAGTTTCCTTCCTCCAATAGATCAATGTACCCATGAGGTGCGTTAATTTTGACGAGTAGTATATATATATATATATATATATATATATATATGTTATATATATATATATATATATATATATATATATATATATATATATATATATATATATATATATATATATATATATATTGATATATATATATATATATATATATATATATATATATATATATATATAACGTGGAAGACTTGTTGTAGTTATGTTTCTTCTTGCTCCTCCAGTTCGCAGGTAGTTGTTGATGGTTGTTTTTGATAGTCTTTCGTAATAACTCCGTTTACATTGAAAGACATAAATATACAGCTACTAGTTATTTTCCGTTCAATGATGGAGTCGCCTCTTTCGCCCTAGGAAGCTATGTATTTCGCTGGCTATTCGAGACTGAAGAACTAAAAATATCAAATCGTTTTAACCATTTTTTAACTTTTTATATAGAAAGGAGTTAAAACAACTTTAATTATTGGAACACTTCATTAAAAAACATCTAAATATATAAAACACATTCTCTGCAAACGACAAGAGTAGAGTAAAATTTTTACAACGAAATATCACCATCATCACCCACCTTCTGTTCCCAAGAATGGGGGTAATATGCGATACACGCACTGGAATCAGAAAAGCAGTACTAGAATATGACGCAAGTCGAAAGGAAAGTCCAGCCTTACGGCCCCCTTTATACCTCTTAGTGAGAACTCGTCGCAGTCAGAAAAATCACCCTAGAGCTTCACTTGACCGCGACGGACCCTCACTATGGCATCTCGTCAATGTAGGGTTTATTCCTTGGGCCAGGTGGGCCACAACCATACCCCCTCACAAAACCCCGCCATTCATTCCTATTTTGCACCTATCTTTTCGCCTCTGCCAAACTCACATTCCCTTCCTCCAGGCATTCCTTTGCTGACTCAATCAACTTTTTCTTCGATCTCCCACCTGGTCGATTCCCCAACACACTCACCACTATACATCCAATTAACCAACTGACTATCATCCATCCTTTCCACATGACCAAACCATCTCAATGTACTTTCATTTATTCTCTCATTTACCCTTTCTTCATACCACACAACTCCCTAATGCGTTCATTTCTCATTTTATAAATTCTTCTCACACCTAACACACCCCTAAGATTGTCCATCTGAACATATATATATATATATATATATATATATATATATATATATATATATATATATATATATATATATATATATATATATATATATATATATATATATATATATATATATATATATATATAGAGAGAGAGAGAGAGAGAGAGAGAGAGAGAGATCCTCCCTGGACGACATCATTCCAAACACTGGGAAGAGCGGCGAGTCAAAAGCAGAAGTCAGAATGCTTTTTAGGCACATGAATTTAATATATTAAAAATGAAAAGCAGGGATCGTCCATTTAACCAAGTTCAATATAGGAAGCCCATAAGCGGCGGAGTAGCACAAAAATATTTGCCTTTTCACAAAGGAAAATGAAATTTTGTTTTAAATTTCGATAGCAGCTCTGTAAGAAATTATTTTTTATTGGATTAAATTTGTTTAAAAATATTTAAAAATATAAATAAATAATTCACTTCTTTTGTAGGGCATGCACTGCCTACCTTGCCTACCCAGAGGGCACGTCCCTGCTCCCTGCCTGTTAGAGGAATAAATGACAAGGATACGATGGGTTAGGCAATGGATGTATTTAGAAAGGGTAAATTTGATCTGGCAGGCGTGACTGAAAAATAGATGAAAGGATGTGGTGAGGACGAGTATTAAGGGGTGAAATGTGTGTGTGTGTGATGGAGTGGAGAGGGAGAGAGAAGAGTTGCGACTTTGATGAGTGATGTGTTGCATAGAGATATGGTGAATTTTGTTTGTGTGGTACTAGTTTTAGAATACTAATGGTAAAATTTAAGTTTGAAAAGGTTAAGGTTTTTGTGGTTATAGCATATGAATAGGGGCATCTAAGGGGGATGAGGAGAAGAGTGGGATTTTATGAAATTATATGAATGATGTTTTGGGCGGGGGTAAGTGGATGCTTCAGAATAATTGTGCTGGGAAACTTGAGTGGGTGGATAGGTGATCTAAAGAGGGATGGTATACCAGGTGCCTTTGGGGTTGCAGGAGAAAATGAGAATAATAAGAATGTGATTGATTTCTGTAAGTGGAGGGATATGTGTGTGAAAGTAATACTTTCCTGAGTACAAGACTAACCACAAGTATAAGAGAGTAGGTGTAGATAAAGATGGTGATGTAGTGAAGAGTATGATTGATTTAATGTTGGCATATATGGAGGGGAAAGAGAAAGGGATGTGTGTGTGCTAAGTTATAAAGTAGAGAGTAAGAAAGTTGAAAGTGAATGATTATATATATATATATATATATATATATATATATGTAAATAAAGAACTATATGTGGGTATATATATATATATATATATATATATATATATATATACCGTATATATATATATATATATATATATATATATATATATATATATATATATATATATATATATATATATATATATATTTATATATATAGCATATATATATATATATATATATATATATATAATGGTAAATAAAAAGAACTATTGTGGAAGCAGAAAAGAAATTGCCTCCTCTTGGGCTCTGAAACCAACGCATGTTGCTATGGAGACTCGATTGATATCTATGCTTCTACTGACTAAAGCTATCCTCTTAAACCCAAAAAGGAGTTAGATTCAAGAATTGCGCTTTCAAACGACTGAGCCCCCTTCAAGGCGATAATAAACAGGTTTTCACCCTGTCCTACCATCGTTCTGTAAGATTAAATAAATGTAAATACTGCATAGACCGCAGCTTAAATTTGTATAGTAAATAAAGAACTATTGTGAGAAGGTAAAGAAAATTGCCTCCTCTGGGGTCGAACCAACGCATGTTGCGACTGAGACCGACATACTCGGACGCTCTACCGACTGAGCCATCCTCTAACCCAAAAAAGTTAGATTCAAGAACAGCTTTCAAACGACCGAGCCCCCTTCAAGGCGATATCAAAAGGTTTTCACACTGTCCTTCCCATGTTCTGTAAGATTTAATAGATGTAATACTGCTATAGAACGGCAGTTTAAATTTTAATAGTAAATAAAGAACTATTATGGGAAGGTAAAGAAAATTGCCTCCTCTGGGGTCGAACTAACGCATGTTGCGACTGAGACCGACATACTCGGGCGCTCTACCGACTGAGCCTCTAACCCAAAGCAATTTTCTTTACCTTCCCACAATAGTTTATATATATATATATATATATATATATATATATATATATATATATATATATATATATATATATATATATATATATATATATATATATATATATATATATATATATATATATATATATACGGGTGATTCAAAACCTCTGCGACAAACTCGGAGGGCTGATAGAGCAAACGATAAGGAACATTTATTGTTAAATAAGCTATGTTGTATGACGCTTCGTTTTAAAGTTACGGATGATGTAAGGTAAACCACGTGATGTTGTTTGACGCGTCGTTACTTTGTAACCGGAGATTTTGGGTATTCTAATGTTATGTATGTGTGCGTGCGTACATCTGTGTACTTCGAGGGTTGATAGAGGTAACAATAAGGATATTTTGTTAAACAACGTATGTGTTTTGACGCGAGGCTGTAAAGCAAACAATGGTAGCTTGTTATGAAATCATTTTATTGGGGAAAATTACAGGAGGTGTTCAAAGTGTCTGCCCTGTACCTGATTACATTCGCTACATCGCCGTGCCATTGCCTGTCGGACTCTACCGAACATGCCCTCACTGTGTCTGATTTGATCAAACACAGTGAATATTCGCTGAATCAGTTCCTCTTGTATAGACTGGGTTTAATGTATTACCAACACTTTACATGCCACAGTGGGCCAATCTAGGGCGTGATGTCAAGTACCCAGGCCACGCAACAGGTCCCTCCTATCCATTTGTCAGTGTATACTTTTCAGATGCGCCCGTAATTTAGTAGCTGAATTGCGCTGGGCGCCATCATGTTCCGAACCACATACTTCTGCGGGTCGCAAAGGGTAAGGCGTCGTCCATGAGCTGCGGAAGCGCGTTCTGAGTAGTTGTAGGTAATGTACATCCAAACGGTGTGGAATGATGACAAGTCCCAGCAGATAATCCCCAAGAATTCCACCCCAGATGTTTACGGTAAATTTCGCCTGGTGAACTCTGATGAACATTGCGTGCGGATTGTCCTCTTCCCATATGTGGCTGTTTCTGCTATTGAAGTAGCCATCACGTGTGAAACACCCTTCATCATTAAACAAGACATGTGCAGGAAAGGCAGGATTATCAATGCCCGTTGCAGAAACCACCAGGGCAAATCGCACACGGTGCGAAGTCTTTGGGCCCAAGTCCTTGTACTTTCTGTAGGTGGTATGCATGTAGATGCATTGAATTTTCTCTTGCAAGACCCGAACCATAGACGACTGATTTG
>JABUQX010142733.1:2500-5000 GCA_015478945.1 Trachelipus rathkii | reverse complement strand
ATATATATATATATATATATATATATATATATATATATATATATATATATATATATATATATATATATATATATATATATATCATTAGTTTTTTGACTAAGCCAAATTGGTGGATTTGTAGTTACAACAATTGACAAGCCCTAGGGTGCTTTGTGATCGTGCTTTGTTAATGTTTGGGCAATGGGCTGACTGGGACATTCCTGACAGGGCCCAGCGGGCTCCCTACCGTCTCTATATTCTTAATGTCTTAATGTCTTAATGTCTTAAACCTTTTAGTACAGTTTTATTTGACCTATTTTTATTTTTACTGATGCATACTTTTGGTCGAAATTAAAAAAAAAAATCTGCAAAATTTTAGGAAATTAGTAGCCTAATGTAAAAAAAATTAGCTCAACATAACATGAAAGGATATATATATATATATATATATATATATATATATATATATATATATATATATATATATATATATATATATATATATATATATTATTGCTAAATAAATGTTCTTTACCATGTAAACATGTCCCTCCTCGATCTTAAAAATTATATAAATTAATTAGTATTGCTAAACAAATGCGTGTGTTGGAGTGGAGAGAAATGAGAGGGGGAGAGAAGGAGTTGCGATTCTGATGAGTAACCTGTAGCACTGAGCTATGCTGAATTTTTGTTTGTATGAGTGCTAGAATTGAGTAGGGGCTCAGATTGATTATGTTGGGCTACTTAAATGGTAGGATAGGTGACAGATGAGATTGTATAACAGGTTCTTTTGGGGTTGCGGGAGAAAATGAGGATGGTAAGAAGGTGATTGGCTTCTGTGAAAAGAGAGGTATGTTTGTAAGTAACAAATTCTTCGGGCACAAGAGAATTCATAAGTATATAAGATTTGGGGTAGGTAGAGATGGTATCAAAGTGAAAGTACGATTGATTTTGTGTTGTTGAAGAAGGAGATGTTGAAATATTTGATGGATGTTAAATCAGTGAGGGAGCTGGGGATGGGAAAATCAGATTATTATGTTGTTTTAAGTAAGATTAAGATAGTTGAGGCAAGGATGGAAAGGAAAGAGATAGGGATGGAATCGTGGAGAATTAAGTGTTAGAAGTTAAGTGAACAGGTTATTAGGAAAAGTGTGTGAAAGCACTTGCAAATAAATCAGTTGAATGTGAACAAGATGAAACTGAACAAATATGGACGCAAATGAAGGAAGCCTTTGTTAGTAGTGCAAGAGAAGTATGTGAATATGCTAAAGTAGGAAGTAAGAATGTCAATAGTGAGTAGTGGAATGAAGAGGTGATGATATATGATGAGGTCTCAAAAGAAAGGTGTATAGAAATATATAAGGAGGAAAAAAGGAATACTAAAAGTTGCATATGTAGGAGGAAAAAAGAGGTAAATGAACAGTTTGGAAGGAAGATGAATGGCTACTTACAAGGGAATAGGAAGCTCTTCTGGAAGGAAATACGAAAGGTTAAGGAAAAGAGTAAAGGGAATCTTCATTGAATAATGAATAGTAATGGTACTTTCGTGACTGATAAGATGAATGTGAAAAGAGTATGGAGGGAACACTTCGAAAATCTGCATAACATTGGCAGTAATAAAGAGGTGTGTGTGTGAGGGTGTATGTGTGTGTATGTGTGTGTGTGATAGTATAAGAATAAATATGTATTTTGGAGGTGAGGTAATTAGTAAGGAGAAGGTAATAAATAGGTCGAGTGAGAAAGTTGAAGAATAAAAAATCCGTAGGTATGGATGGAATTACTGGTGAAATGATTAAGAATGGAGGCGAGATTGTGATTGACTGGATAGAGATGTTGCGTAACAAAACGTTTATGGTGGGTATTATTCCGAAGAATTGAAGGAGAGAAGTAAATAGTACCCATATGAAAGGGTAAGGGAGATAAGTTAAACTGTAGGAACTATAGGAGAATTAGTTTATTTATTGAGTGCTGTAAGGAAGATATGTGGTGGTACTTTGGTTGAAAGAGTGCGTCGAGTGACTGAAGGACTGATTGGAAAAGAACAAGAAGTATTTGGAAGTGGTAGAGGTTTTGTAGATAAAATCTTCACATTGAAACAAATGATTGAGAATATAAGAGAAAAGAAAAATAAATCGCATTTACGTTTCATGTACTTGCGACAGGCGTATGACATAATTAATAGCGAAACTCTGTGGCATGTGTTAGACATATATAGTGTTGGTGGTAGGTTCTGAATGGAATCAAAGAATGTAGGTCGATAGTGAAGAATGTAAGAATAAATGGATTTGAAAGTGAATGGTTTTATATTAATAGTAGAGTGAGGAAGGGGTATGTTATCTCTCCTTGGCTATGTAATTTGTATATGGGTGGGATGGTGAAAAAATTAGAGATATTTGTGATAGGGAAAGGTATTAGACCGATGGAGAATGGAAGAAAGCGGAGAGTGCCCTGCTTATAGTACGCTGATGATTTGGTTTTGTGTGGCAAATTTGAAGAGAATGAGAGGATTTTTAAAGGGGTT
>JABUQX010142732.1:5000-14063 GCA_015478945.1 Trachelipus rathkii | reverse complement strand
CGTCCCATCACTAATATATATATATTAGGGATGTGCCGTGAATATCGGTAAGTATTCGGTATTCGGCCTATTCGGCCAAAATGCCGATATTTGGTATTCGGCTTTTTGCCGAACTATTTGGGCCGAATATTGAGCTTTATAAACAATAAATTACGTCAACATAAGGGAAAGTTATTTCAATTTAAAAATGAAATTTTAGAAACTTATTTTCCAAGAAAAATAAAAATATTGCAGCCAATGTGGCGAAAATCTTTGTCATTTGTCAGATCCTATAAAGTAGGCCTTTGACATTTTTCAATATTCTTAAAAATAGAATTCATTTAGTGATACGGGATAAAGGACCAAACATGGTAGCTGATATAAGGGAGAGTGGCTTGCTATCAATTTCATGTTTTATCTACATAAGCGTAGTTATGCATTCACTTATTCAATATTAGTGTCAGAAGTCTGTTAAAAAGATATTTTATTTACTTCTGTGGCAGCTTATGGTCCTCTTCATTTCACCACATCTGCAAATTCAGCTGCAAAGCTTAAACTTTACAGATGCAGCTGAATGTCAAACAGCATAAATTAATTCAAGACGTTTCTACATGCTGGAACAGAACTTATGATATGCTTAAAAAATTGTTTGAACAAAAAGTTCCCCTATCCATATACGCTGCTGAATGCAATCAGAAAATGTTGACTGATTTTCAGCGGCAAAATTATTCCATTTACTTGAGCCATTTGACATCACTAAAACAAGCATTAAACGTGAAGTAACAGTCACCCAAGTGATCCCTTCCATTTTAGCAATAAATCTATTTTTAAATAAGGCAATTAAAAAGCAAAAGCTTCAGTGGAATAATTACACTCGTTGAAGAGCTTAAGAAATCAGTAGAAAAAAGACTTTCTAAGTTTCTATGTGATAAATCTTTGTGGGTAGCTACTTTCTTAGATCTGCGATTCAAGCTAATTTTTCAACATGAATCAGATGAATCAGTAAAAAATATGGTCGTTGATGCATGGAAAGAAATGCATGAAAATTTAGCTCCTGACTCTTCTGCTGACGATGATTTACGTAGTGGAGAAAGTGAAGCTGAAGGTTCCATTTTCACTTCTTTAATGGATTGTTTTAAAGAAATTGTGGCATCAAAATCGTCATACAGAAAGAAAGTGAGAGTGAAAAAAGAAAGTCCCATTCTTCTGACGATGTGATTATTGTACATAAAAGCAAAAGGCTACATACGGAATTACATCAAGAAATAAACAAATATATAAGTTTGCCTACTTTGACCAGTGAAGACAATGATATTCCCTTCAATTGGTGGAAAAACACTGGAAATAGTTTTATGAATTTGAAAAAACTAGCAATAAAATACCTTTCAGCTCCACCGTCATCAGTCGAAAGTGAAAGAGTATTTAGAACAAGAGGAAATATTTATGAAACCACAAGAAATTGGTTATCCCCTGAAAATGAGAACTGTTAATGTTCTGTCATTTTAACCTTAGAGCTAATTCAAATGAAGTTTAGTTTAATGTCTTTAACTACGAAACTTTTCAATTTTCATTAATTATTTTTAATATGTGAATGATTTGCGTTGGTAAGAAATAGTTATTATTTTTGTTTTAATACTTTTTTTATAACACTGGTAAACATGAAATTTCTTGGACGGGGTTTTGCAATTGATTATTGATGTGCTGATTCCAAAAATGTAATCGGTTTTTGCATATCACATCGCATTTGTGATATATTGTGTGTAACACAGATTTGTAAAATTTTATGATTTTTACATCTTTTCAAGAGGTCTATTACAATTATCTGATATATATATATATATATATATATATATTATTGTTATATAGTATATATATATAGCATATATATATATATATATATATATGTTATATATATATATATATATATATATATAAGTATATATATACAGATATTATTATTATTACATATATATATATTATTTTTATATATATATATAGATAAAGATATATATGTTATTATTATTATTATTATTATTATTATATATATATATATATATATATATAGTTATTATATATATATATATATTATTATATAAGTTATATATATAATATATATATATATATATATATATATATATATTATTTTTATATATATATATAATATATATATATATATATATATATATATATATATATTATATATATATATATATATAAAGCATATATATATATATATAAAGAAGAGTATATATATATATATATATATTAGCTACATATATATATTATATATATATATACATATATATATATATATTATACGAAGGAGAAACAAATCGCAATGATGTTGATACGTCTTTGATAGATACATGTTAAACATATAATACAATACAATTATGAATAAAGAGTAATATGGGACAACAATGAATGTAATAGAAGGAATGGGTTTAGTTAATGTAAACATACCTACGATGGTAATAACTTTCTCTTCGTAGACGATCTACTGTGCATGCCAGCTTCTGAATATCCCCCATCAAGCTCCAACAATAGTCGGCCATCATATTGATATCCCACTTGCCCTGGCAACGTCCTTCCATGAACTTTAGATCTTGATGGAAGGTTCACCCTGCTCATCACCAACATCGCCTAGGTTATCCTGAAATTTTCTTAGGTGAGAATGTGAGTAGTGCAACTTTATACTCATTCTACTTCCATGAGAATGAAAAACTGTTCAGCAAGTTCCTGTAAAATGTTAGTGGTTCTCGGCTTTCCTGTTCCCCCAGAAAAATTCTGTGCTGCCATCTGAAAAAGAACTGCTCTTGCTTCTCAACACAGTCATTGTTGTAGCAAGGCAGCATCACGGGAGGAGTGTCCGTACTTGTAACACCAATAACCCAGCTTTTTCCTTCCTCGTCACTTAGACCAGGGAAACGTTAGTTATTGGTTATATATGGGAAGATTCACCATCATGGTCCAGGGCCTTCACAAATTGTTTTATCAAACCAAGTTTTATGTGTAGTGAAGGCAAGATGATGTTTTCTCTCTGTACAGTGGCTCACGTATTGTCGTTCCTGTCACCCGCTAAGGTCAAGGCTTCAGGCCACTCCTTTTGGTCCTGTGATCCTTTGCCTCGCCCGGCTTTCCCAATAGCACACAGGAAGCAGGTATATTTGGTGAAACCTGCTTCTTTGAGCCAGACTATGTACCGTTTACCATTTTGAGGTCGACGTATATTTACCATCCATGTACCAGATATTGTAGCCTCTCCAAAATCTTGATTTTTGCATACTCCTCCCTCATCCGTACCGAGTACCCTACTGGAACCGAAGCCTACCTGTTGCCGTTGTGAAACAACACACACTTTAAACTGCTCTTGAAGTGTTATAAATAGTCGCCACCACCTGCATCGTATGCCTATCCGGAAAGCTGAGTAGTGGGCCTGCAACTCACCATTGCACACACAAGGTTACCATTCTGACTGGAAGAGTCTCTGCAATGCTTCCTTGTTACGATAAAATGTTACCTGTGCCCTGGTCTAGTAGTCATTTTTCATGTAACCTCGAAGCCAACAGCTCAGGGCAAATACAACTCCCATACAAGATCGTTCAGTTCACCCTGGATGAACAATGACCGACCATCCGACTGTATTTCAGATGGATGATAGACATCATCCAGGCCACTTTGGCATCCATACATGTAGACGTACCAGCTAAAGTTACCACATGCTTCCTGAATATCGACCGCGCAAGAACTGCAATACTGTAGAGCATATGCGGGAAGGTAACATCTATACAGCCTACGTAGTGGGCACATGAATTTTGTCATTCCCAGGGAATATGCAAAAATTGGGATCCATGATTGCACGAAAACGGATGTGATACAGCAAATCAGAGAAATATATATGAAATCAGCACCTCCGAATTACTATACATATGTCCATCCAAGAAAAATTTCACATTTTTTTGTTGACCAGTGTAAGTTTTCTTTATTTTTCCCTAAATGGATGACCGAACTTTGAAATAACTATTCGGCCGAATATTCTTAGCCGAATATTCGGTATTCGGCTTTTTCACCATTCGGCACATCCCCAATTATATATATATATATATATATATATATATATATATATATATATATATATATATATATATAATATATATATATATATATATATATATATATATATATATATATATATATGTTATATATATATAATATATATATTATTATTATATATATATATATATATATATATATATATTACATACATATTATTAAGTTATATATATATATATATATTATTATATATATTATTATTATTATGCTACATATATATTATATATACATATACAGTTATTATTATTATTACATGAACATGTATGGAGGACTCTTCGGGATGCTGGCTATATATATATATACATATATATATGTTACATATATTATTATTATACTGTATATAATTATTATTATACTGTACATATGTTATTATTGTTATAGTATATACATATATATATTATTATACATATATATAATTGTATATATATATATATATTAGTATATATTGTATATTATATATATATATATATATATATATTATATATATATATATATATGTTATATATTATATATATATATATTAGTTATTATTATTACATACATATATATATATATTATATTATTATTGCTATTATTATATATATACATATATATATATATGTGCGATGGCAGGGATGGCTAAATCGATGTTATGATGCGTTATCATTATTAAGTGTACATATATATATATATACATTATATATATATATACTGGCAATATATATATGTATACACGTAGATATACGTATAGTAAATAGATACAATATACGGATGCACAAATACATACACAGATATATTATTATATATATATACACAGATGTACAAATGAACAGGTAGAGGAATACTTATGCAAAGATATATACATAGATTTGCAAGTGTATATATATATATATATATATATATATATATTTTTTTATTTTTATTTTCTTTTACAGCACCACCTAAAAAGAAGTTGAAGCTGGAAACTTCAACAATGATTTAGGAGGATTATGCCGAACATGGGCTAGACCGACACATTGCAAACAATTTTTCATAATATGCTTCGATCTTTGAATAAACATTGTTTGCACCTGTGTTTGTAAAACCTCTACCAAAAGCAATACAAGTTTTGTAATTACCTTCTAACTAATAAAAGTGTCTATGAAAATAATTTCTACTATTTCAGAAGTCTCCATTGGCAGGAATTTTACCTGCGGTAGTTTTACAAGTAGTAGGGCGTTTCTCGGAAAAATATTGCTTAAACAGATTTGGTCCTTTTTAGCATTCGTATTACTTGCATCATCAGCGATGCCATGAAATGGACGACGAGGCATTTAGATCTTTGGCCATCCGAGCAATAGTTAATGGAGCAAATACATTATTAATGATGCAAGTATATTTTTGCAGTCACTAGATTATTTGATTGCAATTTTAGAAGCAGTACGTTCAGTCATTTAAGCGGAAAGACTGATGACTTTACAATGCAAAAGGTCATTATTACTTTCTATGAGGTACCGTAGAAACTCCAGAATCGGTTAGTGTAGGCTGTGTAACCCTTTGCCAACACAATTTTTATTTTTTGGCAAGCCTATCGCACCACTATTACATAGAATGTGCTTTGCCGTCTATGCTGCTTCGCAGCTGATCCGACGCAAAGTCATTTTCAACATTTTTTAAAGATGGGAATCTTATTTCAGACTTACTCTGAATAAGCATTTCTTAAGCTTTTAGGAGAAGGCTCGAAAAAGAGGTAGGTAGACCAGAGCTGAGACATGGCAATGAAATGCTATCCAATAATTTGATTAGGGGTTCGGCGAAGCCACTGTGTCGCCCTAGAATGGGTGTCTAATGCTCAACCCACCCAAAAGAACGACAGGAGCTGGTATAACTTTAAAGAGGTTGCTAAGATAGGGGGAAAGGAAAGGTGGTGTTAGGTGCTAAGCATAATGAACATACTGTAAAATCATCCTTTGGCAAGTAAACAGTGTCGCTTGCAGGTTTGTGATTTATTAACGGGAGAATGGTATGTGAAGCTGATTGGTGGATCGAAATAACAGCACCTTCATCCATCATCGTTTCCTAGGTTCAAGGACTTAAGAATAGTTTGATATATTTGGATGGAGGAAAAAATCCTATCCACAGATGTGGAGTTATATACATTCATTATTTCGTTGGTTAATAAATTGCACATTTTCAAAATTAGGGTAGTAATTGAGGCAATTTCATTGGAAGAATAAGGTCATGGAGTAGTTACAAAATATCACTTCGAGTGGGCGACGGACAAATGACTATCGTTTCAATGCGAGTAGTAACCGTTGGGGGCGGTGGTTCCGTTGGGATTAGGTGCTCTTGAAGGTGATATGAGAGGGGAGCAAGACACTTTGGCGGCAGAAGCAAATCATGAAACGGAAGTCTAGGAATAGAAATGAGGGGGGTGGGGTTACATTCTAGTGGAAGGCAAGAGCTTTATCGGCCTAGAGTAGGCGGTATGATACTGTTCGGTATCAAAGTTGCATAGGAGAGTCTTCCCTCGACATGAGATAGCCTAGTTAAATTGGAATGTCCAGTTCGGAGACGGGTCAAGGCCACCTCCCTCTGGCAACAAAAAAATTGCGATAGCCTTACAAAGTGTTTAACACTTCGCAGCTTAGCGCCAAGAGTGTTCACCCTCCAGCAGTTCTGCCATCTTGTAATAAAACCCTGTCAAATGTGGTAGTAGCAATCGGTAGCTGGAATGCCTCCTCTTTGTATACTATAATGAAGGTAGGGCCTAGTGACTGTCTGAACTGTTACAGTCTGGCTAGCTGCTTTGTCAGCGGTTTTATTTTCCGGGATATTGACATGAGATGAGACCCAGCAAAAGGTAAGGTGGGAAGTTAGAGGGGGCTTTTGAGCCATTGAAATAAACCATTTTCTCCATGGTACCATTAAAAATTTGAAAGTTCAAAGGTTAGTCGCTTCAAGGCTACCATCCTAGCATAAATTATTTGCTGTTGGGTGGATCTTCTTCAAAATGAAAGGAGTTATGGAGTGTGAAAGATTTGGATGAGAAAAATGATGAGAAATCATTAATGAATAGTAGAAAAAGAATTTGGGATAGAACCGAACCCTGAGGAACACCACTAAATTAATAGATTTGAGAGATGAATGGTGACCTATAAAACGACTGGTAAGGAAATTGGAGAAGGATCGACCTCGAAAGAGAGAAGTTTAGAAATGCAAACTCTGTATCACACACTATCGAAGGTTTTCGATATGCAACGCCTGGCGGGTTCACTAAAGCGCCAGCGCCAGATGACCGAGGGTCAAAGAGAGTGAAGAAAAGAAAATCGTCAAGCAGAGCGTTCATTACGAAACCTATACTGGCGATCTCGACAAGATTAAAAAAATTGAGATTTTTCCATATCTTTGTTCTGTTATGGATAGATTCAAAAACTTTAGAAAGAACGGATGTTAAAGCGATAGTTTGAGAGTTTAGAGGGATCTCCTTTCGGTACAAGGCAGATGTACTCACCTTTCCAACATAAGGGAAAGCAGAAAGACACACGAAATAGTTTACCAAGATAAAGTTGAAGCTCGAAAGCCCAAGTTTCGATCACCAGAGGAGGAATTTTATCAAGACCGTACGTCTTCTAAGTGTTAATTAAGCTGAAAAAAGCAGAAATAGCATCTTTTGAAGAAATTATATTAGGCATAAATGAGATTGAAGGAAATAGCAATGAAATCGTCTAAGGTGGAATTATGGCAAATGTTTGAGCTAAGTAATAGGCTTTGGTAGAAGATGATATGGAAGTTAGTCAGAACACGCCAGGGGAGGAGAAAGGAAGCAGCAAAGAAGGATTAGTGTTTACATTTTTGCAAAAAGTTTGAAAGGACGCGAGGAAAAGAAACGCAAAGATTATTATTGAGATTTTCTAAAGAGGAAAGAGAACATTTTAGTGTCACGAGAATTGATTTTGCACGATTCGGGATTAAATATAAATAATTGCAAGAGTTTGGAGACTACGATAATTTCTGAAGGCTTCGTCCCTGTCCCTGCAGCGTATAGCACGAGAACAAACAGAGGGTTAAACCAAGGTTGTTTTCTTTTAGTTGAAAGGGAAGAATATGGATTGTACACTTCAACACCGGAGAGAGAATCATCTTGGTTATAAGTTCCACTTGTTCCCAGGGATTTTTCCCGCAGCAGAAGCAATAATCTTTCCAAGGGAAATAAAAAAGTACTACCGCAAGTCCGACCAACTGGCAGAATCTTAAGCAAAATGTTCCTCACAGGTGGGGGGGTTTTTCTTGGGGAAGATGAAACGATAAAACAGATATTGAGACTGAAGATAATTTCAGAGAAACGCTTGTGAAGCTGCACCAACCATTCAAGGTTAAGTTAGAAGACTATCCCTACAGAGATCTTGGATTGCCTGCCCTTATCTGCAAAGTCATTCTGGATAATGAATTAGCAATTTCTTAGCCATTATTGTTAGTCATTTTCAAAATCACTAAAGTGATGATTTCATAGAAAGGAGAAAAAGACAGAATCCATTTTGGAATTTAGAATAGTCAGTAAGAGTTTAGAGTTAAATAAATAAGTAAATTTAGTACTAGATTGGCCAACGAGTTTGAACCACAAGGTAGAAATTTCAAGAAGACTCAAAGTGAAAATAGGAGACAAACAACTTCGCTTGATCACACATTCGACTTTGGCTGAAAATTGATGATGATAAGACAGTAGAGTTCAGATTGTATTATTAAAGCGTTAATACATCTGACTTTCGAATAAGAGCAAGAGGTGATGTTTAGATGAAGAGGGGTGTTCAATAAAATTGAAATTAGATACAACTGCAAAAGTTGCAGTAATGAAAAAGGAAGACCGTGCTGCGGAGGGCCGACGGTCAAGTCTTGGCTGATATATTACAAAACATTATCATTTAACACTATAAATAATTTATTTCCGATTCATTATACAAAATTTAAAAAAGCATGGCATAAATAAAATAAAAAAGTAACAAAAAATAATAT
>JABUQX010142731.1:7500-10934 GCA_015478945.1 Trachelipus rathkii | reverse complement strand
TTTTGATTTCTTACTGAAATTGTTCGTTCAAAATGATTATTCTTCGATGAACAACTCACTTCTACTCAGAAATAAGAATGCATAAATTTTTCTTTTAGGAATTTGATAATTAGTCAGTAGTGACTCATTTTAAAAGAACGATCTTTTGATTTCTTACTGAAATGAGTCGTTCAAAATGTTTATTCTTCGATGAACAACTCACTTCTACTCAGAAATAATAAGAATGCATAAATTTTTCTTCTATGAATTCGATAATTAGTCAGTAGTGACTCATTTTAAAAGAACGATCTTTTCATTTCTTACTGAAATGATTCGTTCAAAATGTTTATTCTTCGATGAACAACTCACCTCTACTCAGAAATAATAAGAAAGCATAAAATTTTTCTTTTAAGAATTCGATAAGAAGTCTGTAGTGACTCATTTTAAAAGAACGATCTTTTGATTTCTTACTGAAATGATTCGTACAAAATGATTATTCTTCGATGAACAACTCACCTCTACTCAGAAATAATAAGAATGCATAAAATTTTTCTTTTAAGAATTCGATAAGAAGTCAGTAGTGACTCATTTTAAAAGAACGATCTTTTGATTTCTTACTGAAATGATTCGTTCAAAATGATTATTCTTCGATGACCAACTCACCTCTACTCAGAAATAATAGGAATGCATAAAATTTTTTTTTAAGAATTTAATAAGAAATCAGTAGTGACTCATTTTAAAAGAACGATCTTTTGATTTCTTACTGAAATGATTCGTTCAAAATGATTTTTCTTCGATGAACAACTCACCTCTACTCAGAAATAATAAGAATGCATAAATTTTTCTGTTATGAATTCGATAAGAAGTCAGTAGTGACTCATTTTAAAAGAACGATCTTTTTATCAGTCACTGAAATGAGTCATTCAAAAAGATTCCTTCATCAATGAACGACCTACTTCTACTTTAAAAGGTTGTAAACCAACAATGATAAGAGTTTCAAATTAAAAATATTAGAATGATTCTACTGAAATTAATATTTTGATTAGACCAATTAAATAACTGTAAATATTTTGATTTAAAAATAATCTATTTATAATTTTGAAAGTACTATATCACGTTTTTTATTTATGCCAAAAAATAATTATTAAAATGGTCTTTGTAAATTGCTATTCTTTTGAAACACTTAAATTTCGTCATCAAAACATGGTATTTCTTTAGACTATGCAATCGATATTTCAATCCATTTTTGTTCAGAGAGATGAAACCTAGCTCATGTTTCTACAAATAAAAGTTTAAATGGTACTCTTAATGGGTATTCATTTTTAAGATGAATTGCCACTGTTTGTACAAAATATGCACATACATTTGGAAAAACAAATTTTACAGTATATATATATATATATATATATATATATATATATATATATATATATATATATATATATATATATATATATATATATATATATATATATATATATATATATATATATATAATATATATATATATATATAATAACTATATATATATATATATATATATATATATATATATAATAGAATATATATATATATATATAATATATATATATATTATATATATGTAATAATAATATATATGTATATCAAAAATATATATAATATATATAATAATATATAATATATATATATATATATATATAACATAATACTATAATATATATATATATATATATAAATAATAATAATAATAATAATATATGTAATAATAATATATATAACTGCTATGCTATATATATATATATAATATATATATATAATAATAATAACATATAATAAATAATAATATAATATATATATATATATATATAATAATATATATATATATATAACTATAATATAATAATATAACAATAATAATAATAATATATATAATAATATATATATATATATATAATATACGATATATATATGTATATGTATGTATATATATATAATGACATATAACCATATATATATATATATATGTAATAATAATAACAACATATATATATAAATATATATATATAATAACATATATATATATATATATATATATATATATATATATATATATATATATATATATATATATATATATTTATATATATATATATATATATATATATATATATATATTCATAAAAGTACTTGCGATGCCATGTGCTGACCTTTGACCTTGTACTTGAACAAATTCTGAAGTACTTGTACTTGTACTTGAACAATTCTAGGAGGTACTTGTACTTGTACTTGTATTTGTACTTTGAACCCAAGCCTGATATATATATATATATATATATATATATATATATATATATAATATATATATCGATATATATGTATGTATTTAATAAATAATAGAATAATATATATAAATATATATATATGCAAAATAAAAATAATAATAATATATAATAATAAATATAAAAATAATATATATATGTACAAGAATTATATAATAATAATTATATAATAATAATAATAATATATAATATATATATATAATATGTATATGAGAGAGAGAGAGAGAGAGAGAGAGAGAGAGAGAGAGAGAGAGAGAGAGAGAGAGAGAGAGAGAGAGAGAGAGAGAGAGAGTTCATTTCCTGTAACAAATCATCGACTTTGGAAGACTAGACAAAAAAAATCTGAAATAAATTTCAAAAATGTTCAGATTTATAGCAAAATTTTGATTTAAAAAAAAAAAGTATAAAAGGAAAATAAAAACCTGAAAAAAAAGAAAATATTTCATGTTGATGAAAGTTTAAAGAAAATGAAAATAATTAGGAAAAATATTGAGAGAGATTTAAGAGACTAATAGTTGAATACGTCAGAAATGAAAGATTATAAATGGAAACAGAATTTGTATATTATTTCACTAACTAATATGGGCATTGTTTAAATTAAAATTGATACGAAAACGATATTTTGTGAGAAATAAAGAAAACAGAAACTAAGAGACGAAATCGCCATTAGACATATCTTACTCTCAATAACGAAAGTTATAAAGATTAGACAAACTCAAAAATTAAGGAAATTTTAAAGATTATCTTCAATGTTAGTGAAAAAAATAAAGGAATATTTTGAATGGTTCAGAGAACTCATTTTACCTGAAAATAAAATCGATGTATGACGTTATTCATATAAAAGGAGCTATACACCAAAATCACACAATATGAACTAAATAAATCCTAAAATAGCTAATGATATAAAAATCAGAGAAAAGTGCAGCTTTTATCTATAATGAGAGGAGATAATTGAAGAACGAGAAAGAAGAAGAATCTCTTCTTTTTTCAATTCAAGGACAATTATAATAATAATTAATTAAAAGAAAAATTTGGGAGAGAAAGAAACAAAAGGAGGTTTAATTGGCATTTCTTTTGCTCCAAATTTAGAGGAGTATCGATTTCTGATCCTTATAATAATTATTAAGCCATATA
>JABUQX010142731.1:0-2500 GCA_015478945.1 Trachelipus rathkii | reverse complement strand
ATATCTACAAAGGACTTCTCAGCCTCGGGAGACCACGTGATTTTTTTATTAGAGCTATTTTTTCCCTTTAAATAATTATACAAAGGCAATGTTAGATTTGTAAAACACGGTATATTTTGACGGTAAAAGGAAATTCGGCCAACAAACGAACGTACTTCTTTTATGGTTACCGGCCGAGGAACATTAATTATTTCCTTAACTTTTTCAGATAATGGCGCAAGCCCTTCTTCCGTCAAGTCAAAACCCAAATAACTTAATCTTTTTACCCCAAATTCGCATTTTTTTTTATTTAAACAAATTTTAAAATAATTTAATCTCTCAAATACTTGTTTAAGTACCAACACGTGGTCTGATAAGTCTTTGGTCCCTATCAAAATATCGTCTAAATACACGTGTACACCGGGAATGCCTTGAAGTAATATAGTTAAAAATCTCATGAAACATGAGCTCGAATTTTTAAATCCCATCGGTAATTGTCTAAAAGAAAAATTTCCGATCATTGTACTAATAGTAAAATAATGTTGATCGGCTTCTGCCAAAGGCAGTAAATAGTACGCGTTCGTGACGTCAAGCTTACTTAATACCTTTGTCCCATGAAGCCCACTAAATATATCATTTATATTCGGCATAGCAAATACATCATTTTTCGCCACAGAATTAAGTTTTCTAAAATCACACACGATTCGTACCCCTCCCCCATTTTTTTCCAAAACGCTGATTGGGAAACTCCATTGCGATGGTGCCCTCTTTAAAACTTTCGCTTTTACTAAATTTAATAGCTCCCTCTTTGTTTGTTCGAATAGTTTATGAGGAATACGACGAGGTTTCATTTTTATTGGAACTCCGCTTATATTAGTTTTATAAGGAAAGAGTGAAGCTAATTCCTTCAAGATAGCAGTTGGAATGCTCGTCTCCTCTCCCCCACGTAAAGCACAAGTATCCCCCCCCCATTTCTATTCTTAAGTTTCGACTCAGCGTTCCCCCCTCCCCCAAATTCTCTGAACAAATCATCCCAAGCTTTAAGCTGCTCTTCCCGAGCCTTAAAATTTTCCGGTAAATATGCATTTATAAATAAATGTTTAAATTCAACTACCAGATTATTAACTATAGGTATATCACTAAAAAGTTCATTATGAGCTACAGAAGAAGAAAATTGAGAGAGAGTATGAATAAAAGCCTTATCTCTACAAATTGTTTTATCACACAAATTTATACATTCCTTGCTCTGAGTATCAGTTAACATATCTGTTTCAAAATTAATATTAAACGAAATTTTTTTAAAAACGGCATACCTAATATGCAAATTGGCAATTTAGTTGTTAAAAATTCTACATCATAAGTTCTCTTTAAACCAAAATCAATTGTAACAATTTCGCGTGAGTATACGTCAATTACGGTATCATTGGCTGCTTTAATTTGACCAATAATCGATATATTATTATCTCCATCCATAGGGAGTAAATTGATCTCACTACCACTATCTAAAATAAAGACTCTTTTTGATATTTTATCCATAATAGTATAAAGTTTATAATCTCTTACATTATTTAATACAGACATATTATTTATGACCGGACTTTCTCCTGTGGGAGCATCCGTCGTTAACATATCTTGTGCGTCGGTAGAGGCCAACGTGGGTATCGTATGGGTTACATCGATACTCTCATCACTATTCGGGATACTCAGAGCCTCGTTGTAAGGAGGATAACCTCCTTGTACATGCCATAGAGCGCTTTGCCCGTTACTCTTAAAATTACTCAAAGCTACCTCCCTATTATTATTATTATACCCATTAGAATACCAAACATACCTATTATTATTCATATTAATATTATTATTAAACCTACTATTAGACGCATGCAAATTATTTACTTCAGCAAAATTCCCATAATTAAAAATACGATAATTTTCATCTAAAATATTCACCTCCCCCCCTAACTCCTGTTCGAGGGGGGATCTGATGCGTTTCCCTGCCTTCTTTGGGGATGTGACTCATGGACTTGCTGACTTTCTCCATTTGGCGGGAATACCAAAGAATACATAGGACAAAATTCCGAATGACAGGTGTAACTTCTATGGAGAAATCTGGAGTGTGGTTTACATAACTCTCCTAGCAACTCAGCATTTACAGTGTTGCCTTGTTTACGTTCTCTAGGAGCATTTCTTCTATTTTGAAATGATGGTTGTTCTTCTGTACGAGTCGGTTTGGCAGCGGCCTCACTCAGCTGTCCAGCGACTTTGGTGAGAGACTTGAGAAGCCCTTTCATCTCTCGAAAGAACTCTCTGTTTACTTTAGCCTCTTCTGAAACTGGGGAATTGTTGTTGTTGTTGTTTGTATTTCGACTCTCCTCATGTGATCCTCTCTCGTGTGTTGGGAACTGTTCTCCTTGAAGATGATTTACCGCCCAATATTCTCTCCCCCTTCTCTCGTGGGGGGTTTCGTAGTCGTTCCTATAAAAGTTCTTATATAAGTTATCTGCTACTTTTGTAATTTTTTCAA
>JABUQX010142730.1:32500-39656 GCA_015478945.1 Trachelipus rathkii | reverse complement strand
CGTGTACTTCGTTCAGTTCAGATTTGGTGGTGTTTTAACCGTTTTCGCATTTATCGGTAGAAACGCTACTTTCGCGTTTTCGTACTTTGCTTCAATGAAATTTGCTAAAATCAGAGTCTTTGCCTTTTTGACTTCGTGAATACCGTTTGTGAATCTGAGTCCGTTTGCCTCTTTGATTTCGTGAATATCGTTTGTGAATCTCATTTACTCTCTCGCCTTTTTTTGTTTGTTTATTGAATCGTTGAGAGTAAAGAAGTCTTAATTTCATGATCTGAATTCAAGTGTTAACTATCCAAATTGAAGTAGTGATTTAAACTGTTTTCGTATCTGTCGTATCTACATGGTATTAAGTCCTACGTAGGTGAAGAAAAGTTTACCCTATTACTACCTGTTGATTGAAAAAAGTATTTCAATCTAACTGTGGAAAAGAAACAATTTTCCAATGAATTAACCACTTACCGTCACCTGTCTACTGATTTTATTCAAAGTAAGTTGTTTTTGTTTCCTTTCATATTATTTTAGGGTACATTTCTCCATCTTCATAATATCAAGTTAAATTTAAATTTATCACAGTTTAAAGAGCTAACCAAACTACCTATGCATAAAAATGTGTATTTGACTCATTTTAAATTTGACGAGGAGAGTACATAATTTTTATATTTTGGAAAATTGTACCTTACTCTCGTATATTTATTTTCTTGCCATTTTGAATATTTGACATATGTTCTTTTGCTAAATTTGAAATTTGCTCTCATATTTATTTAGCAATTTTGAAACTTTTTTCGTATATTTTTTGAGTTAAAATTCTTCGTATTTGATAAATGCTTTATTAATATTGCCTTTAGTAACTAGTGAGTAAAATTCGAGCTATTTTTTTTTTGCATAAAGAAATTTTTCGCAATATTTAAAGTGCTTATTTGCTAAGTTGTATAGAGGTTATATATTTGTATATTTACAAATATATTTCTTATTGAATTTTGATGTCCTGGGTTCGCTTAGGTTCGCTAATGATATATGTGCAAAGCGGTTAAGTGTCAACTTTCGTTCGTTACACACTGTGCTTTACTCAAACACAAACGCCGGACCAACATATTGCATATTGCATTTTAATAAAATCTTTATTGTGCTGTTGCAAAGGTGTTTTGCATATTGCATTGCTTAAGCAATCTTTATTGTGCAGTGTTGAGTTGTAAACGCATAGTGGTTCAAGCGCAGCACAAAAGGTGGTGCGGTGCAGTTCTGGTGCGTGCGAAACGGTGCGGTGCGGTGCTGTGCGGAACGGTGCTGTGCGGAACGGTGCGGTGCAGTTCTGGTGCGTGCGAAACGGTGCGGTGCGGTGCAGTGCGGAACGGTGCGGTGCAGTGCTGGTGCGTGCGGAACGGTGCGGTGCGGTGTATCGACTTCATCCGTGCGCAGGAGTGCGCATTTGTTTTCACACCTGCGCTGTTCACTTTAAACGTGCGCAGTTCATTTCAAGAGCGCATTTGTTTTCAGCTCTTAAGTGCCTTCCACAAATATTGATTGGATTCACACATGTGGAGTTCACTGTCAACATCTTCTCGGATTCCCAAATCGTCCTAGCATGGGTAGCGGGAGGAGGTAGCAAAACAAAACAAATTTTCGTCAAAAATAGAATCCAAGATATCAAAAGCATGGTCTCCTCCATGAGAGATGACAATTTACTGCCTATCTCTTTTCACTACGTTAAAACGGATGAAAACCCTGCCGATTTGATAACTCGAGGATTATCACATCGAGAGTTTGTCAAAAAACTAAGCCTTTGGAAATTTGGTCCGAACTGGCTCCGCTATGATCAGGTTTACTGGCCCAATTTCAGCAGTTCGGGGGGAGGATTGATGGGCCCTTCTTCAACATTTATGGTCATACAGGCCCCACCTCCTCCTATCATCAACATTTCACGATATTCTTCTTTGTCAACATTGTTAAGAGTATGTTCTCTACTTTTCAAATTCGGTGTATCAACTCTTTCCTCAATCGAATGTGACAGAAAAGCTAGACTTTTCTTGTTAAAAGTCATGCAGCAGGAAAGCTTTTCTGTTGAACTTCGGTTTCTTAATGATGTTAAGTCGAACCCTGCTTCTGCTAAAGCACCACCTGATTTGGTTTCTCGTCTCAACCTCTTTTTAGATGACTCAGGGCTCATCAGAAGTAAGGGCCGTCTATCTCGTACTAATTATTATTGTTTTGAGGTGGTGAATCCTGTAGTACTTGGTAAATCCCATCATCTGACCTTTCTCATCATTAAAGATGCGCATGTTGCCTGTAAACACCTTGGCATTCAGGCAACCCTTACATGTATTCGCTTAAAAGGTTATTGGATTACATCAGCTCGTTGTACAATAAGAAAAATACTGTCGGAATGTGTCATCTGTAAAAAGTACAACAGCTTTTCCTTTCAATATCCAAAGTTCACAAATTTCACAAAAGCTCAAGTTAACTTTTATCGTCCTTTCACTAGTGTAGGTGTTGACTACACCAAACATTTCTTTGTCAAAGTCAAAGGTTCAAATCAACCACAAAAAATGTACATATTGTTGTACACTTGTCTCAACATTCGTTGTGTGTATTTAGATTTGATCCCTGACATGTCTGCAAAATCATTTGTGCAATCGTTCAAGCGTTTTGTCACCAAGTTTGGAGTTCCAAATTTCTTTTATAGTGACAATGCCCGTTCCTTTAATAGAAGCGCGGATGCTCTTGAACAATTCGTTGTTTCGGAAACAGGTTCCGAGTTTCTGCGTCAAAATCAAATTAAACATATCCGAATTCCCTTGTATAGCCCTTGGATGGGAAGTATGTGGGAAAGATCAATACGGACTGTCAAAAACTGCCTCTACAAGACAGTAGGGCGTAAAAGCTTGGAATATTTTGATTTTATCACTATCCTGGCGGATATCGCCGACGCCATTAACTCGAGACCTCTAACTTACACCTCTTCGGACAACGATATTGTACCCTTAACACCAAATTGTTTTTTAAAACCTTTGGCTAATACAAGTCTCATTTTAACTGATCCTACTTCTTCCAATTCACCTTCAAGAGAGGAACTTATTCAGTCCCTCAAGAGATCTTCGGAGATGTTCGAGGACTTTAGAACTCGATGGTATACCGAATACCTCTTAAGCCTGAGAGAAGTAGGAAGAGATCTGTATCAGGTCGCATGGAAGAATAAAGTAAAGGTGGGGGACGTTGTACTCATTAAAAGTCCTGTAAAGGAGCGCCCATATTGGCAAATGGGCATAATCCAAACGCTCATATATGGAGATGATAACAAAGTTCGTTCAGTCAAAGTCCGTACCCCTGGAAGGCTAATAAATGTGTATCCTATTAAACATTTATTCCCTCTGGAATTATCTTTGACTCATAGTGGGAATCGGAATAACTCGTTAGGAACTGATGCCCCTTCTACTAAGATGGTTCCTTTACCATCTTCTTCTCAGGCAACCAGTCCTAGTGTAATCCCAACCTTAATCAATGATAATTCCACAACAAATCAACAATCTCGTCCTAAAAGGAAAGCGGCGGTCATGGTGCGATCTAAATTTCTCAATATCGGTATCGATTCGGAATCGGAATCAGAAGAATCCTCAGATTCTGATGATTAACAAATTAGTATCATTATTTCGGATAATGTAATGATTAAAGATTTTTTTTTTTTTTTGTTATGGCACAAATTCGTCGTAATTTATGCCATCGCCCCCGCCCAGGATATTAAAATTTAATCTTTAGTATCTCAAATATTAAGTCACACTCTCACTTTCAATTATTTGTCAAATGTTCAAAATGGTAATTAATGATTTAATGATAAAAGCGTTATTCATTTGTTTTGAGTTAAAAATGGAGAAATGTTTCCTTTTGAATTGAAAGGAACAAGAATAGCAAAATTTCACTCGGTAAAAAATTTGCTTAAATCAAGGTCTTTGCCTTTTTGACTTCGTGAATACCGTTTGTGAATCTGAGTCCGTTTGCCTTTTTGATTTCGTGAATATCGTTGTGAATCTCATTTATTGCCATTCTCATATTTTCATGATCAAATCTTTTATGGCTTTTCAAGTGTTAACTATTCAAATTAAGTTGTGATTTAAACTGTTTTCGTATCTGTCGTATCTACATGGTATTAAGTCCTACGTAGGTGAAGAAAAGTTTACCCTATTACTACCTGTTGATTGAAAAAAGTATTTCAATCTAACTGTGGAAAAGAAACAATTTTCCAATGAATTAACCACTTACCGTCACCTGTCTACTGATTTTATTCAAAGTAAGTTGTTTTTGTTTCCTTTCATAATTATTTTAGGGTGCATTTCTCCATCTTCATAATATCAAGTTAAATTTAAATTTATCACAGTTTAAAGAGCTAACCAAACTACCTATGCATAAAAATGTGTATTTGACTCATTTTAAATTTGACGAGGAGAGTACATGATTTTTATAATATATATATATATATATATATATATATATATATATATATATATATATATATATATATATATATATATATATATATATATATATATATATATATATATATATATATATATATATATATATATATATATATATATATATATATATATATTTTTATTTAAAAATATATATACATATATATATATATATAATATTTATATATATATATATATATATATATATACCGATATATATATATATATATATATATATATATATATATATACTGGTCTTCCAAAAATCCACAAATAAGCTGTTTCCCTGCGCCCCATCGTTAGCAACCTAAATTCAGTTATTTATAAATTGGCTGGTTGGCTGGCTGGCTGGCAGGCAGGCTGAGTGGCTGGCCGGCACAGTGTCTCTCTCCATTGTTTAGAAGGATTTCCGGTTCGCATTTGTTACTAAACTAAGGAACATCAACTTAACTTTTAAGTAGTTATAGTTATTTTCAACGTCAATCATTGTTTACCAGTGTTCCGGTCGAATTGACTATCGAATGGCTGATAGTAGTGTTGGCCGAGCACCGGATTTTTGCAAACCGCTCAGCACCGGGAGGTCGTGCACCAGCATATATATATATATATATATATATATATATATATATATATATATATATATATATATATATATATATATATATATATATATATATATATATATATATATATATATAAATATATATATATATAAATATATATATATATATATATATATATATATATATATATATATATATATATATATATATATGTATATATATATATATATATATATATATATATATATATATATATATATATAACTATATATATATATATATATATATATATATATATATATATATATATATGGAGCTATTAGGCAGGATTTTCAATTAGGGGGCAAAGGTTGAGGTGATATGTATATATATATATATAACCTATATATATATATATATATATATAATAATAACAATAATAATATATATATATATATAATAACTATATATATATATATATATATATATATATATATATATATATATATATATATATATATATATAGGTATATATATAAATTATGGTCTTCAAAATTGCTGTAATGTTTCTTTTATTTTCTGCAATTGTTTTTAATGTGTTGTCTGCAGCTGAATATCAACGGGTACGCCTTCCGAGATTGATTTAACAGCTTTGGCAGCCGCCAAATGCTATCGACATACTGAAAGTTCTAGCGGAGAATAATGTCAGAAGAATCCAGCTGTATAAAAGCACAAAGCTAGTTGACTTTAAGCCAATATGAAAACGAAAACACATTAAAAATTTAGAAAAAATAATATAATACGTTAGTAATTAGTAATTACAACTTCATTATCTATCGATTGATGTATTTTTCCGTTTTTCTACTACTAAACCCTTAAAAACGTCGTCTGGCAAACATATAAGGTTTATAATTTTTATTTCGCCAAGATTTAGGGGGCAAGTGCCCCCCTGCCCCTGCCTACGCCCATGTATATATATATATATATATATATATATATATTATATAACTTTATATATATATATATATATATATATATATATATATATATATATATATATATATATATATATATATATATATATATATATATATATATATATATATATATATATATTCTCATCCAAATACTGAGGTCCTCTATTTAGGGGATTTCAATGTACACAACACTGAATGGTTGGGGTCCTCTCATACTGATTTAGGTGGGGAGGAGGCCGAATCATTCAGCATTCTCAACGATCTGGAGCAACTAATCAAAGAACACACATTCCGGATCGTCCCAACCAATTCTTGAACACACTTGACCTATGTTTCACCACTAGTCCTTCTCTCTATAAATACACCACCTTCGCTCCTATTGGTAAATCTGACCACAACCTTATATCTCTTAATTTTAATACTTTCTCTCCAACAGCTCCATCCTGCCCTATGCGTTTTTTCTGGCACTTTGATCGGGCTGATTTTCCTTGCGTCGCTTCTAAGCTAACTATAATTGGAATGACTGCTTTAACTCTGATGACGCTTCGGCTTCTGCCACTAAAGTGGGAGCTGTAATCGTTGACGGGATGAGTACTAAATCTTTCTCTCCTCATAATCCATGGTTCGATCGTGTTTGTTCTCTTGCCATTCAGGCTGGAGACAGCGCGTATCGGGAGTGGAAAAATTCTCTTCTCTCTATGTCTCGCTAATTTACTTCATTCAGCTAGAAATCGTTTCAGGGATACTCTTCGATGAGCAAAGCGGGCTTTCATCAAACGAAAGTGCGCTAACCTCCTTGGTTCTCTACTGACAAATCTTTCTGGCTTCTTGCCAAAAAACATCTCTAACAACTTCTGTAAATCTGCCTTTCCTCCTCTTATTCGATCTGATGGCTCTGTTGCTAACTCTCCAACTGAAAAGGCCAATCTCTTCGGCCTCCTATTTTCCTCTAACTCAACCCTGGACGATTCTGGCATTCCTCCTCTTCATCCTTCTCCTCTTAGGTGTCCTATGTCTTTGTCTGTGATTACATTTGATCGGGTACATGGGCTTCCGAGATCTATGAACGTTAGGAAGGCGGGTGGCCCGGATGGCATTCCTCCCCGAGTTTTGAGGGGAAT
Organism: Trachelipus rathkii; assembly: GCA_015478945.1. Taxonomy (NCBI): domain Eukaryota; kingdom Metazoa; phylum Arthropoda; class Malacostraca; order Isopoda; family Trachelipodidae; genus Trachelipus; species Trachelipus rathkii. The sequence goes on along the minus strand of JABUQX010142730.1, from coordinate 32,553 downwards.
GTGCTTACGTGCTGACCCCACCCCTCGTTCAGCTATGTTCTCTATGTCTCAAT
>JABUQX010142730.1:12500-20000 GCA_015478945.1 Trachelipus rathkii | reverse complement strand
AGAAAATATTTAGATCGAATACTAAATATATACCATATATATATATATATATATATATATATATATATATATATATATATATATATATATATATATATATATATATATATATATATATATATATATATATATATATATATATATATATATATATATATATATATATATATATATAACTATATATATATATATATATATATATATAGTCCTTCTCTCTATAAATACACCACCTTCGCTCCTATTGGTAAATCTGACCACAACCTTATATCTCTTAATTTTAATACTTTCTCACCAACAAATCCTGCCCTACGCGTTTTTCTGGCACTTTGATCGGGGGCCTTGCTTGCTTCCACGCTAACTATAATTGGAATGACTGCTTTGTCTCTGGTGACGCTTCGACTTCTGCCGATAAGGTGGGAGCTGTAATCGTTGATGGGATGAGCAGGTTCGTTCCTTCTTCGACTAAATCTTTCTCTCCTCATAATCCATGGTTCGATCGTGCTTGTTCTCTGGCCATTCAGGCTAGAGACAGTGCGTATCGGGAGTGGAAAATTCTCGTTCTCCTATCACTCTTGCTTAATTTTCATTCTGCTAGAAATCGTTGCAGGGATACTCTTCGACGAGCAAAGCGGGCTTTCATCAAACGAAAGTGCGCTAACCTCTAGGTTCTCCTACTGACAAATCTTTCTGGCCTCTTGCCAAAAGCATCTCTAACAACTTCTGTAAATCTGTCTTTCCTCCTCTTATTCGATCTGATGGTTCTGTTACTAATTCTCCAACTGAAAAGGCCAATCTCTTCGGCCTCCTATTTTCCTCTAACTCAACCCTGGACGATTCTGGCATTCCTTATCCTCCTCCTTCTCTCAGGTGTCCTATGCCTTTGCCTGCGATTACATATGATCAGGTGCAAGGGCTCTGAAATCTACGAGGCATTAGGAAGGCATTCCTCCCGGGAGTTTTGAGAGTGTGCTTTTCATTTATCCCGCCCCCTCGTTCAGCTATATTCTCTATGTCTCAATACTAACTCTTTCCCTCAGTGTTGGGAGGCTTAACATGTCAACCTATTCCGAAAAAAGGAAGCCGCTCTGATCCTTCTAACTATCGCCCTATAGCTCTTACTTGTATTCTATCTAAGATCTTTGAAACTCTTCTCAACTCTCATTTCTTAGATCATCTGGAATCTCATTCCCTTCTTTCCGATCGCCGTCAGTACGGCTTTCGGCGCTCGAGGTCTACTGGCGATATGCTATCTTACTGATTTATGGTTTCCACCCTTAGGAACTACGGGAGACTTGCGTGGTGGCGCTTGACATATCAAAGCTTTTTGACCGGGTATGGCACGCGTCGCTGCTCTCCAAGTTCCCTCCTTTGGGTTTCCTCCTTCTCTTTGCTTATTTATGTCTAGTTTTCTTTCAAATCGCTCAATATCGGCTGTTGTTGATGGGTGGACTTCTTCTTCCTTTTCTGTCAATAGTGGTGTTCCTCAGGGTTCTGTCCATCTCTACTTTATTCCTCTTTTTTCATTAATGATCTTTTCACCTGCACATCTAACTCTATTCACTCCTATGCCGATGACTCAAACCCCTTCATTCTTCCAACTCATTTCAATTCTACTCTCCTTCTTTTACTTCTAAAATTGCCTCTCGTCTTAATCTTTCCTATTCTCGTTGATCTGGATAGAATTTCCGGGTAGGGTCGTCTGAACCGAAATTCAATTCTTTAAAAAAACTCAGCTTCTACAAATCTCCCTCCCTAAGACACCTTCCTAATTTTCCTATCTCTTTCTGACTGCTCTCTCGTCTCTCCTGTTGACAATATAAACATCCTTGGACTTAACATAAACAAAAAAATATGGAAACCTCACATCACAACAGTTGCTAGGGCGGCCTCAAAAAACTGGGAGTTCTGTTTAGACTGCGAAGACCTTTTTCCACTCTTCTCAGTGCTCCAGCTATACAAAGGGCCTCATAACCCCTTGGCCCATGGTACTGCTCATATCTGGGGGGGGGGGGTTCTGGGCTTTTTGGATGGGAGGTCGAGTCAAAGGCCAAAGACATAAACTGTTTCTACTTTCCAGTTCACATGACCCTCTATCTTTGCAGCGTCATGTTGGTGCTTTATCTCTTTTCTATAGGTACCGCAGCGGCAGGTGCTCGAGGGAACTATCACTCGTGTGCCTCCACCTTTACGTCGCCCTCACTAGGGGTGCTGTGTCTGCATATAAGTTTTGTGTTGATGTAGGTAACTCCAGGCTAGCTCGCTGCGGTGCTTCCTTCTTTCCTGCCACATCTGTTCTGTAGAATTCTCTTCCATCTTCTGTGTTTCCTGCTGAATTTAATCTCCCCCACTTCAAAGCCTGCGTCTGTGCTCATCTGCGTAATTTACGTTTAGTTGTTGACTGTTGGGCATTGTATCACCCCCCTCCTTGAATAGGGCTCTGCCCGTGAGTGGTGGTGACAACTGTATATATATATATATATATATATATATATATATATATATATATATATATATATATATATATATATATATATATATATATATATATATATATATATATATATATATATATTTATTTATTTATTTATTTATTTATTTATTTATATATTCGACAAGTTTCATTGAATCCGGCGAAAATCGTTAGCATATTTAACTCTGCTTGCAATATTATTATGTATTTTATTATTAAAAAAGATAATGAAGGTATTTCATTTACATAGACCTTAACAATATTTAATAGTTATTGTCAAATTTCAAGATCTACTTTATGTTAATAAAATATTTGAAGAAATTTTAAATAATAATTTAAAATCATGAAATTATAAAAAAATTTAAATATATTTTAAATTTTAAATATTATATTGAAAATCTCATAAACATATTCGACACAACATTAAACGATGTTAAAATATAAAAATATCATTTTTGAAATTTTGGGGCGAGGTAATGACACCCGTAAATAAAAAAATTAAAATGTATTACTGCCACATGCTTCTTTATTATCATTTTATAATCTTACCATGGAGTTGAAGCAACATTGTATTATATTGCCACCACTCATGGGTAGAAAGGAACAGGGTGGAGCCCCTGGGCCGTTGAAAAATGTTCATGTGTCATTTATTTGCATCGTGGGTTACGATGGATTTTATTAACATTTTTCTGAATTAAAACATTATTAGAAACAAAAATTTTAAAGAAGCATTTCAACTGATTTTGCGTGATGGCAGTTTTTAATTTTTTTTTTTTTTTTTAAGGGAAGGGGGGGAAGAGGTTCTTAGTATTTCATTATGATTTCCTTAATTACAATATATTTCTGTCACTTTCGGTAAGTTTCAGTGAAATCTTCGAAAAGAGAGTTACGATTTTAAACTTTGCTTGCAATATTATGGACTTTTGAGAACCAGGTCTTTCATTAGCACTGCTATCCTGGGACCGGGTCAACAAATTTTATAATATATATATATATATATATATATATATATATATATATATATATATATATATATATATATATATATATATATATATATATATATATATATATATATATATATATATATATATATATATATATATATATATATATATTTATATATTTATTTAACATATAACTATATACTGCTTATATATATATTAGTGATGCACCGATACCATGGTATCGATTTCGGTATGGGTATTATCGGTCGATTTTTCAGAAGAAGAGTATCGGTGTAGGTATCATCAATTTTGTGAGTGGTCGTATCGGTATCGGTAAAATTTTCCCGATACCTTTTACCTGGGAGACCGAAGAAAAAGTGGATTGAGCCAGTAAACGAATGTCTGAAGGAGAGAAATGTGAGTTTGGCAGAGGCGAGAATAAAGGTGAATAATAGGAGTGAATGGCGGGGTTTTGTGAGGGGGTATGGTTGTGGCCCACCTGGGCCCAGGAGTATCCCTGCAACGATTTACATATATATATATATATATATATATATATATATATATATATATATATATATATATATATATATATATATATATATATATATATATATATATATATATATATATATACTATATATATATATATATATATATATATATATATATATATATAACCTCATATATATTATACAAATATCGACCTTCCTCCGGACTATTTTGGGTATAGAGTCCCATATGTATAAAATTGATCTTTATTAATCCTAATTTCTTTCTCCGATTTCAATGAAACATACTGAAAATGTGAGAAATATGTTGTAATTAAGGAAAATTGAAATGAAAACCTCAGGAGCCCCATAAAATAATATAGTTACAATCAGAATCCATTGAAATGACATTCCAATTTCTTTTATGTAAGAAATATTTTTAATTAGAAATAAGTTATTAATAAAATCTGTTGTTTGTTCTACAAATGCATGTCACACGAACATTTTTATGAGTGGGTCCCCCGAGCCGTGATTGTGGGTGATATAGTGAAATATAGCTTACGTAACAAAATTAAATAAAGCTTATAGAAATTTTAAAAAATGAAACATTCGACTGTAAATAGGCTTTAAATTAAATTTTTTATTTAATTAATTTTATAATGTATTAATTTATTTCAAATTTTAATATTTAAAATTTAAGAAGGAGTTTATACCTAGGTAAAATTTCCATATCTCATTCTTGGTTCAAAGTTACAAATATAATATAACAAGAATGAAATAATTTAATCTCCAACAAAAAATATTTCTAAAAAACGGAAACAGCTTTCTTCACTTTGGACTAATTTTTTCCACGAGGCGAGGGCCTTGTTCCTTTTTTATATATTAGGCTAGCGCTGGACCTACAACAACAGAAAACAATATATATATGTATATAATAATATATATATATAACAATAATATATATAATACATATATATATATATGTATATATATATACTTTCTTCTTTCTTTACTTCTTCTTCAACATATATATAATATATATATATATATATATATATGTAATAATAACAATAATAACATATATAATATAATATATATATATATATATATATATATATATATATATATATATATATATATATATATATATATATATATATATATATATATATATATATATATATATATATATATATATGACTGACTTCTTTATTTTTGACAATATTTATCTCTGATTGAAGTATTTCTGTTTATTGCAATTCTCTATTGCGTTCTTTGTCCCCTCTTCTAGTTTGAGAAAAGAACCACCGATTGATTGATGAGACTCTGTCAATCTTCTGCTGCAATTCTTCTCTAAATGACTCTTCGAACTGGGACGTTAGAACACAATATTATGACAGTGATTTACGGAAACACTCTTTGTTCCCGTCTTAAGCAATGGAAGGGTTAGCTTCCTGGGTTTTGGCCTTATGTATAAAGTAAAATTAAAAAGGTAAAAGGGTGTAATCATAAGCAGTCCTTTTAAAACTTCTATTGGGTAAATGACAGTACATTTTCTTAACACATAGAATAATTAAACAAAACAAATAAACCAATAGCATCCCGAACAATCGGCACCATTTCCACGACCATCCCAAACTACCTCATCAAACCATCGACCACATAATACCTCAGCATATAAAAAACCTAAAACACAATAATAAAAATAAAAACTATCCTACACTTATTAGGTCTTTAATAAAAACATAAGCATAGTAGTAAATGAACATATTTCACTATAACATATTGTTATCATTTTTATTATTATTATTATTATTATTATTATTATTATTATTATTATTATTATTATTATTATTATTATTATTATTATTATTATTATTATTATTATTATTATTATAAAACATGTTTAACTTCTGGAGGGTTGATCGATTAATTATGTTTATTTAATAATATAAATTTATTATACATAATAATAAAGAAATAATTTAAAATAGGAATTTACCTCCAGTTACGGGCTTTTTTTAGCCCATGCCCCTCAGAACAATGGAACAAGGTTCCTCTCTCAATAATATATTCTGGAAAGGACAAAGTTTATAAGATTTCACAAAATAAAAATGAAGTTATAGATTATATATATATATATATATATATATATATATATATATATATATATATATATATATATATATATATATATATATATATATATATATATATATATATATATATATATATATATATATATATATATATATATATATATATATATATTGTATATGTGCATGGCACCTATACAATATGCACTAAACGAAACTTTACTGCCATTTCTGAGCCCTCTCTCTCTCTCTTATACACTTATCACCCAACTTTTGCTCACAGCTATTCCATCGATCATTACAGCTCGAGCTCAGAAATTATAATAAAGACTTTCAGCTTTCCCTTCTCGCCTCCCGACCTGGCAGTTGTTGCAAAGCAGGGATGTGGAGTCGGAGTCGGAGTCGGAGTCGCGGAGTCGGAGTCGGAGTCAGAGGGTGGAGTCGGAGTCGGAGTCGGAGTCGGTAATTTTGAAGAGGGTGGAGTCGGAGTCGGAGTCGGAGTCGGTAATTTTCAAGAGGTCGGAGTCGGAGTCGGAGTCGGGGTCGGTAACTTTCAAGATAGTAGAGTTGGAGTCAGAAAATTTTGAACTGACCAAGTTGTGAATTGTGTTTCTGTGGGTGACTTCAATCACTTCATGCAAGTTCACTGACTTGCGACTTCCATATCTCAAAATGCAATTGCAAACTTCGAAGTTTTTTAACCTGCCCTTTATGTTTCAATTTGAATTATATTCTAATAAATTCAACCTTCAACCTTATACCATCTATATTTAAGATGCTGAAGAAATAAAAGACTCCATGGTACGAAGAGAAATTTCTCTCATTGACAATGATATTCTACTAGCTGCTGTTTATATTGATCCTATCTACAGGGTAAGCCTAACTGAAGATCAACAACAAAAAGCTTAATCTACACTTTGCAATTTGGTCATTTGTATTAAAGGGTTGCAGGAAGTTCAAGAAGAAAAGGAAACATCTGAACATATTGTAAGTGATGAAACTACAACTATCCCCCATTACTACCTTCTCAAGTCATTTTTCAGAAAGCTCAGAAGATGAGTATGAAAAGTTTAGATGTTGAACAGCGAATGAACGTCTGGACCGCTCTACCACCAAAGCAAGTTTAGATTTGAACGGCTTTTTCTGCCTCCCAAAGCATTATAAAATCAGACCTAGGAAAATGAAGGAGGACCTGGCAGAAATAAAATATATATATAAGTTATATAATATAAATATATATATATATATATATATATATATATATATATATATATATATATATATATATATATATATATATATATATATATATATATATATATATTATATATATATATATTTTATATATATATATATATATATATATATATATATATATATATATATATATATTATATATTATATATATTATATATATATATATATATATATATATATATATATATATATATATTTATATATATATATATATATATATATATATATATATACATTTT
>JABUQX010142730.1:0-7500 GCA_015478945.1 Trachelipus rathkii | reverse complement strand
AACACTCAATAAACCAACCCTTATAATTCTATCCCCTTATCTCCCTTACCCTCATATAAGGGTACTATTACTGTTTTCCTCCATCCCTCGGCTATACCCTCCATAAACGCTTTATTACACAACTTCCAAATCCAATCAATCACCATCTCGCCTCCGTTCTTGATCATTTCACCAGTAATTTCATCTATACCTGCAGATTTACCATTCATCAACTTTCTCACTCTACCCATTACCTCCTCCTTGCTAATGACCTCATCCCCAAAATACTTATTCCTTCTTGCACCATCAAACCCACACACGCTCACTATCACCTCTTCATTACTGTTAATATTTTACAGATTTTTAAAGTGTTCTTTCCACACTCCCCTCACATCTATTTCATCAGTTACGAAAGCACCATCCCTATTCATTATTCTAAGCAGGTCCCTTATTCTCATTCTTCACCTTTCGCGCTTCCTATTCCTTGTAAGTCCCCATTCATCCTCCTTCCAAACTGTTCATTTACTTTTTTCATCCTACGTATGCACCTTTTAGTAATTCTTTTTTCTCCTTATATAATTCCAAACATCTTTCTTTTGAAACTTCATCATTGGCTTTTAGTACATTCAACCAAGCTTCTAATAATAATAATAATAATAAAAATAATACATAATAATAATAATAATAATAATAATAATAATAATAATAATAATATTTTAAAATTTAAATCGGCGTCAATTTTAACATACGTTTTACAAATTCTTTCTATTCTTCCAAAATAAATAATTCTTTATTTTCAGTAGGAAATTTATTATTCTAAAATAAAATTCTTAGGGCTATTATAATATACTGCCTGTATACTTCACGCATGGTCAAGGTTAACTAAGTATTTATGATGCAGCTAAAATAATGTTTACAAATAATCAAGGTAAAATTTGTCAAACTAAGACGTGAAAAATAGTCAAAGAAAAATAAAAAAAGCTTACATTATTTTAATATCTAGAATACATAGGTGCACCTGAAAAACATTCAAGCACTAATTCATTTCGTTAAATTTCACATGTTTGAATGTTTTGCAAGTACACCTATATATCCCTGATAATACTTACGGTATATTTGCAAAATAATGTAAGCATTTTTCTTTATCTTTCTTTGAAATTATTTTTTGAATTTCGCAATTAACGTTAAATTTTTTAATATTTCTATTTTTTGAAATTTATTATTTGTAAACATTATTTTAGTTTCATCATAAATAGTTACTTAACCGTGATCATGCCTGTAGTATACAGGCGAAATATTGGCATAATATAAAACCTCTAACTTTTTATCCTAGTCCTTAATAAATTATCTACTGAAAATATAAACTACCGGCAATTAGAAAAATAGAAAGAACTTGCTAAAAATAGTATTAATAATAAATAATAATAATGATGTACGGTATCATTCATGTGTTCTAATGAAAATTCCATTCCATTGATTGTTCTCCTCTCCATTCAAATTTGCTAAGTTCTTGATGACGTGCCCTGACATTTTCTGCTCCTTTGTTCCACCTTCACGATTTATGCCAACAATACATCTGAAAAATAAAAAACTAATTAGTATTCTTTTATATAAAATTATTTCTTGCTGCTAATGTTTATATATAAAAAAGAATATGAAAAAATGGCAAACTAAATAACCAATCATAAAATAATTTATTTTATGACTTTTCCCATACATTGTCAAAACGGCAGAGAGATTGGGTTTCCAATGATGAATAAGATTTGTAAGTAATAAACTTTCAATTACAAAAATATTCAAGTAATATAGGAATTTTGGTTAACAGTGAATTTTTTAATTTAAGGCCAGAGAAAAAGATTTAAAACTACATAGCCTAATTATTACACCATTTGCCATTCATATATATTTGATTTGACAATGACATATTCCTAAATTACCTTTCAATAAATTCCTATATTGATATTAAAGACCCAAAATTTTCAATAATCTCAATCTGGACCCAAAACTCTTCAAAATGATCAATCTGGACATGCTTGTCGACTTCCAACAATATCTTTTGCATGTGTGAGTAGAAGTTCCTGAAAAAGAAATATTAACATAATTAAAAAATCACATAAAACAAAACAGAAATATTTAGAGGCACGTTTAAATTCTTTTGGATTCAAAGATACATATGGAATGTAAATGCAGAAGACAACATGAGAAGCTTGCTATCGACACAATATCCTTGTACTTTGAATATATACCACTTGGTCAGAAACCACACAAATACTTTCCCTGACCAATTTCCTCTCGGGACTGAGGTATGTGGTTGGGAATGAAAAGAGAAAAAATATATATATATATATATATATATATATATATATATATATATATATATATATATATATATATATATATATATATATATATATATATATATATATATATATATATATATATATATATATATATATATAAAGTATAAAAGTTATAGAGAATGGCAGGAAAGTGGCTGGTGCAATTAAATCCTTGGTGATATAAAGGACCAAGTCAGAGTGCACCAGGGTCTTGCCATGAGGGCATTGTTACCTGTGTTAATGGTATAAAGTGGACCATGGTCTGGAATAAGAGGTATAGATCTAAAGTATAAACTAATGTGTTCAGATGGACAATCTTAGGGGCTTGTTAGTGTGAGAATAATTGATAAAAATGAGGAATGAACTAAGTTATGATGTTTAGAGTTGTGTGGTGGGAAGAAAGGGGTAAAATAAGAGAATAAATGAAGGTATGTTGAGATGGTTTGAGTCATGTGGAAAGAAGGTGATGATAGTCGGTTGGTTGGGTTAGTGTATAGTGGTTGAGCGTGCTGGGAATCGGACCGACTGGCGGAAGAAAAGTAGACTGAATCAGTAAGGGAACAGCCTGGAGGAGAGAAATGCGAGTTTTTTAGTAGAGGCGAGAAGAAAGGTATAATAGAGTGAATGGTGTGATTTTGTGAGAGGGAGTGGCTAGCCCACCCGGCCTCATGGATGAAACCCATTGATGAGATGCCACATAGCAGGTCCGTCGCAAACCCGTGAAGCTCTAAGGTGATTTTCTGACAAGGACGAGTTCTCTCACTCAATAGGTATTGAGGGGCGGTAGCTGGGCTTTTCGATTTCATTTACCACCTTTCTTCCGATGCTTGTGCACCTACCCCAGTCTTGGGGAAAAAGAGAAAGATGAAAGAGGAAGATGAAGATAGATATATATATATATATATATATATATATATATATATATATATATATATATATATATATATATATATATATATATATATATATATATATATATATATTATATATATTGTCATACTTACGATAGGGTCAGTTAAGAGGTAATCTGGTAGTGTTTCGTCAGTTATTGAGCTATGGCGAAGATTTTTTGTAATGAAAAGGCTTGCTTTAACTGGGCCTGTTTCCACTTTTTTTTTTTGAGGAATGGTCTATAATAGAGAAAATAAAATTTAATATGTTACCTGTGTAATTATGTTTATATGCATGATTGAAATTTAATTTAGCAATATTGTGTCATTTTGAAGTTTTTAATTCAATGGTAAAGTAAGTACAAAAGAATATTTATATTCATACTTAAATATGACAATGATTAATTGTAAATTATCACAAAATTATTGTAGAGGTTGCGATTTTCTTGAATCTTCTAAATATTAGTTTAGAAAAAAATTTAATGGAAATATAATATAAATGATATAACAATGGAGAATAAATGTCATTTGCTAGTTTATTACAAAGCATTTAAAACATTTACAATAAGGTTAGTACCTGAAGTAGATTATATGCTTCCTCAACTGACATATCATGAGATACAAGCACCTGTCCTTCTTTATGAGAAGCCCATTTTCTCCGTCTGTCTGTGAGATGGGAAATAATCCAACAAAGAGGACCTCTTCTTTTATAATTTGATCCAAGTCCTTCATCTTTATGAATATTTTTTTTCTTGGCTTATTTTAATTAATTTTGTCAAATTCCTACGTAAAATTTAACGAGGATTCTAAAAATGTATTCATTTTAACTGTAGCTATAGTTTTTTTTTTTTTTTTTTAAACAATTTCCTGACTAAAACTTAACCAGGATTCCAACAATGTACTTATTTTAACTGTAGCTATAGTAGTTTTCAAGATATGGCTTTCGTCTAATGTGCACTACTGAACTATATATATATATATAGAGAGAGAGAAAAAAAATATATATATATATATATATATATATATATATATATATATATATATATATATATATATATATATATATATATATATATATATATATATATATATATATATATAGGCTTAGTATTAGATAGCTCATTCAAGATCAAAGTGGCTTCCTAACCAGAAAAGTTGCTAAGAAAACTTTAGTGCAAGCTTCTGAATTGCGCCAGAAGCCTGCTACAAAACAATTTTCTTAAAAACCTAACTTAATTAACTTTTCTGAAACCTAGAAATTTTTTTGAACTTAGAAAATTTTTTTCAGAAAATATGCTAACAGGCTATCTACATTAAGTCATATATATATATATATATATATATATATATATATATATATATATATATATATATATATATATATATATATATATATATATATATATATATATATATATATATATATATATATATATATATATATATATAGGAAATAGTATCTGTTCTGGCATGTAACTAGAAAACTATAACAGCTACACGAAAATAAATATTATTTTATTAATCAGAGACATTTTTACTGCGGAAATTTAAAAAATAAATAAAAATAACGCTTTTTAAAAATTAAAATTGTTAAAATGTTGAATATTTTTAAAATTTGAAGATGTTCCCTTACTCCGAATGAGCACGCAAAGGTGCCAAATGTTGATTTTTTTTTTAAACGGACTACCTACGGGTAAACAAGAACGATGGATAGAGTCGGTGTTTCTCGCCTACCGGATGACGGGACGTCCCCGTCCTCGTCAGCTCAAACCCCGGTAAGTGATATAAAAAGAAATAATATTTTCTCCAAAGCGTAAAAAAATGGTATTTGGCAACTTTGCTCTCGAGACTAATGCAGGTTTCAAGGTCAATCAGAGCGTGCACTACTATTTCAGGTCTAAGATTTTAATAATATTTAAGTGTTAATAAATATTAGAATAAAATAATTTTTTTTTAAGTTTATTCTATCAAGTCACTTGTAGATTCAAAAATGTTATTGAATTTCCTAGATGTTAGTTTTCTAGTTACATGCCTGAACTCTTCGATGCTGGCCTATATAAATGTATATATATATATATATATATATATATATATATATATATATATATATATATATATATATATATATATATATATATATATATATATTTATTTATATAGTAATTTTTGTTTAAAAGTAAATAACCATCTTCATAATTAAAAACTACAATAATAGATAAAGGAATACATTGTTATTGGTAACATTTTAGTGCTGAAAATGTAAAAAAAAAAATAACTACAATAGCTACAGCGAAAGGAATACATTTTTGGAATCCCTGCAAAATTTTAGTTAGTAAGCACTGTAAAATATAAAAAAATAAAAAAAAAAAAAAAAAAATATTTATTTTTTTTTTTAGGAGAAGGGGACATAGTATATATATATATATATATATATATATATATATATATATATTTATATATATATATATATATATATATATATATATATATATATATATATTATTTGGAAAGGTATTACACGGCAAATAGGGGGCTAGAGCCGACGGGGAACATAAGGGGGGACGTTACCCCGTAGGGAGGGGCGGAGGAACCCCGCGACACCCAAATACCAAAGAGTGGGGTTCCGAGACCCCTTCACCGGAGGGGGATTAGTCCTACCCCGTAGTTCCCCGGAAGGCCGAGAGACCCCGACTCCTGCCATCGGTGCGGTATACCCTTGGGTATTCTTTAGTTAAAAGCAAAATTTAATAGAAAGTCTATTTATTTTAACAAGAAGACACCAATAAAAGGTCTCTAAATAGGCTCTAATCATATTACTATAATTATTAACAATAATTTTTTTTTTTTTTTATTTTTTTACATTTTCCTTTTTAGAATTTTTTTACCAGGATTCTAAAATGTTTTCTTTTCGACTGTAGCTAGTTATTGTACTTTTTGAGATATTATTTTTTTTTTTTTTTTTTTTTTACATTTTCCGCACTAAAATGTTACCAGGATTCCAACCATGTATTCCTTTTCCTTTAACTATTGTAGTTTTTGGAGATATGAGTTGTAGCTTTAAACCAAATATCACCATATATATATATATATATATATATATATATATATATATATATATATATATATATATATATATATATATATATATATATATATATATATATATATATATATATATATATATATTATATATATATATATATATATATATATATATATATATATATATATATATATATATATATAAATAATAAAAATATATATATATATATATATATATATATATATATATATATATATATATATATATATATATATATATATATATATATATATGGTCAGCCTCTAGAAGAGCCACAATCCATATCTCAAAAACTACAACAGCTACCGGGAAAAGGAATACATTGCTGGAATGCTGGTCCAATTTTAGTGCGGAAAATGTAAAAAAAAAAAAAAAAAAAAAAAAAATCAAATAAAATTTTGGATAGGAAAATGTAAAAAAAATAAAAAAATAAAAAAAATTATTGTTAATAATTATAGTAATATGATTAGAAGGCCTATTTAGAGACCTTTTATTGGTTACTCGTTAAAATAAATAGACTTTCTATTAAATTTTGCTTTTTTTAACTAAAGAATACCCCAAGGGTATACCGCACCAATGGCAGGAGTCGGGGTCTCTCGGCCTTCCGGCAGGACTACGGGTGACTCTTTACGCCTCCGGAGGGTCTCCTGAACCCCGTTTTGGTATTTGCGTGTCGCGGGGGTTCCTCTCTGCCCCTCTACGGGTGGAAACGCCCTCTCAGTGCGTTCCCCTGGGTCGGCTCGAGCCCCCTAAATTGCCGTGTAATACCTTTACAAATAATATATATATATACTATGTCCCAGCACCCCCCAAAAAATAGCCAATTTTTATGTTTAATTTTTTTTTTTTTTTTTACATTTTCCTAACTAAATTTTACAAGGATTCCAAAAATGTATTTCATTTTCCTGTAGCTTTTTTAGTTTTCTGAGATATGATTTTTTTTTTTTTTTTTTTTTTTTTTTTTACAGTTTCCTCGGTAAAATTTTGCCAGGATTCCAGCAATGTATTCCTTTTCCCTGTAGCTATTGTAGTTTTTTGAGATATTTATTGTGCCTTCTAGAGGCTGGCCTATATATATATATATATATATATATATATATATATATATATATATATATATATATATATGAAGTTGCACTTTCAACGACAAAATCACGAAAACCATATCTTGAAAACTACTATACCTACAGTTAAAATAATTACATTGTTG
>JABUQX010142729.1:10000-14179 GCA_015478945.1 Trachelipus rathkii | reverse complement strand
TTTCCTACATAAAGTAATTAAATCTTTAATTGATTTTTTAGAAAATATAGCATCATGTATTACTTACTAGCTGTAAGGAATGAATAAAACATGTCTCATTTATAACACCTGTCGCTCTCATACATTTTGTAATGTTTGGTGCATTATCTGTTAGGACAACATGAATATTTTCTTTTTTTAAATCCCAGCTCTTAAATATTTCCTCACTTTTTAGACATATTTTCTGCTGAATGAGAAACACTAAAACTACTGATTTGCAATGTTCCACTCTTCCTTTGAAAATCTTTATCAATCCAATGCCCTTACATACTTATAAAGCTTTCATTGTTATATGAGAAAGTCCAAATATCTGATGTTAATGATATTGCTTGAATTTCTTGCAGCTGAAGTGTTATTTTGTTTTTTACCCTTTTATATATTGTTGGGATAATCTCTTCTGAAAAGTACTTCCTTGATGGAATATTAAATTGTGGACATACGTGATTTATTAATCTCTTAAATCCAATGTCTTCTACAAAAGAAAATGGCAGATTGTCCACAGCAATCATTTCCCCAATTTTGAAATGAATTTCTGTGCTTTTTCTATCATTAATTTCCCAAATCTTTGTTTTCTCAGTTATTTCAAACAGTGTAGGCTGAAGAAATCTTTTTTAATAGAGGTAGAAGTTGATGATATGGATGGACATGGATCATCATCTGCTGTGTCTGTGATATCATGTTTTCTTTTTCGGCCACTTTTCCTCTTGAAGATTCAGATATTTCTTTTATCTTCAAATATGTGGTTTTATGTTTTTTTTTCATGATGATCCAGTAAAGGTTTTGTGCTATAATATTTTGAACCTTTCTTTGGGTTTCCTCTTGATAGTAATGTATTCCTAGTAGCGCACAAAAGACACTCAGCTTTACTATTATCGCTTACTTTAATCTTAAAGTAATCCCACACTAGAGAAGACATAATATCCAGAATGGAAATTAATTACAGATGTTCTTAATATTTTTAGATAAAATCTGTAAAAAATAAAAATAATATATATATATATATATATATAGAAGAAATAAAAATTATATATATATATATATATATATATATATATATATATATATATATATATATATATATATATATATATATATATATATATATATATATATATAGAAGGTAAGTATAAATGGAAATTTCATTCTCCGGCCGGAATTAAAATTTTCATTCTCCGGCCTCCGGCTCTCCGGCCTCCGGCCAAAATTACTTCCGGTGCATTCTAATATATATATATATATATATATATATATATATATATATAGCATATATATATATATATATATATATATATATATATATATACAGTATGTCAAGAAGGGCCGATGGCTTCTTGCGGGTTCTTGTAAATAAAGATCTAATACTGTTGTCTAGGGGATTAATGATCTCACTGTTTAGTAAGATGAAAGATCTATTCCTTATAAGTTCTAACAATTCAATTCTGAAGAAAGTATTACAAGGTGAACGAAGTGAGCTTCTGATGAAAAGATAAAAGTACTCCTATATAATATTTTAATAGATATTCATAGCACGAGTGATTAGGCAAAAAGCCCCATACATAACTTTGCATTATATATATATAACTAGACGGTATCCAGATTACCGAATAAAATTACAATATTTTAAATAAATAACTAATGCTAAGTTTATAATTAATTTTAGCATAGAATTCTCAATAGCTGATCAAAGTTATTGTATGGAGTTCTAACATTAATATTATTATTGAATAATAATATTAATAATAATAAATTGATAAAAAATAATAAATCTTTCCATAATTTAGGCGATAGATATTTGATGCAGTCTTTTTAGCCGATCGTGAGTGATGAAGCTCAAATTCTCGACCTCGGCGTTCTCATAACGTGACACACCCCCCTTCTAAGAAGACATTGGGGCATGGAACCAATCGTCTTGGCACTTCTATGTCGTTGAACGATCCATTGAAGCCAACTATCACGTTACCATCTTCATTCTTGAACTGGAGAATAAGCTTCACACTACACATCATTATTCTGGAATTCGTGGGTCTTTCCTCGGGTGGACAACGATCGGGACGCAAGATGAGTTCTTCGGCTTTTCTACGGCGTTTGTACTGTGGCATTATTCTTATCCACATTGACGGGTTTCCCATTTCGCGTCCAATGTTTAATTCTTCTTTCTCCTGTACTTCTAAACCCTGTTCCATAAATAACTTCGGTTTAAATGGGCGTAAAGTGGCGTTGTTGCTTTTAAACGCATTTGAGTTTGTTTCGTCGGACCTTTGTAGATCTGATAGTTCATTCCTCTTAATCTCCAACCCTTGTTCCGTGGATAACCTCATTTTAAAAGGATGTAAGGCGGAGTCATTCCTTCTACAAGCATCTGGACTTGATTCATCAGTGCTTGATTTAAGTAAACTACTTCCGATGAGTTTGTTTTGTCGATTCACCTCTTTTAAGGCGCAGGCGGGCTTTATCGACTCGTCATTGTTACAGATAACATCGTCGTCTCCCTGGATAATCCTGACACTAGTTATCTCATTCCCATAATCATTGCTAGTAGTATCTTTAAAGTCCACCGCTACCTTTGTTTCAGCGTCAATGACTTCGGGTCCGAGGGTACCTTCGATGTTTCCAATTTTCAAATTACATAGTGCACCATCCAGGCAGAGTGCTTCTACCTCTCCTGTGTGAAATGGTGTCTCAACAAAAATATGTGCTTCCGGTACTATCCTCATTTTCCTAAAGTTACCTGTGAATTGTCTTTCATCGACAAGGTTGCGTTTAATAATTAAACCACTGCATCCAGTATCCCTTAAAACGTTGACGCGTTGACCGTTTACATCATGGATGAAATTACGTACGTCGTCAACTTCTTCGTTAATTAAACAACAGGAGGCAGTAACGTTATCCTGGGGATGGGTGGTAATTTGTATCGCAGCATTTTCAATTTCGTTGAGGCCCTGACGTCTTAAAT
Source organism: Trachelipus rathkii (assembly GCA_015478945.1). Taxonomy (NCBI): domain Eukaryota; kingdom Metazoa; phylum Arthropoda; class Malacostraca; order Isopoda; family Trachelipodidae; genus Trachelipus; species Trachelipus rathkii. Next base: position 11,187 of record JABUQX010142729.1, on the reverse strand, counting down.
TCCACGTTTTATCGTGATTGTAGTTTTTGCCATCTTTTCGTTTGAGATTGCCTTTTCCTTCTCGGGATGAATAACAGGTCTTATGGTCATGACCCCTCTCTCCGCAATCTCCGCAGGTCTTAGAATAAAACTGTTGGCTCTCGTCTTGACTTGTGATTCCTTTGCCCTCATCATTAAGGGGGGCTGAAATAATGCATTGGCATCGTTCTGTTCGAGACTCAATTTACTTCCTCTCGCCTGGAAATATTCGTCAGTGCGAGACGCTAATGAATCTAAGTCAGAGAGTCCACTTTCCCGAAGAGGAGTTTCATCTTCCTGCGGATTTGCGTCCCTAGGTTTAATTAGATAATCGTCCTCCGTATGATAATATTGAGTTAGTAGTGTTTGCTTGAGGTTAGCAAAGTTAGTCGTATATATATCTTCGGATAGGAGGTTACTAAATACGGACAGGGCGCGTCCAGTAAGGAGTGTACTTAAATAAAATGACCACAAGCCGGCATCCCATTTAGAGGCTGTAGCATAATACTCAAATCTTTGAATAAAGGCATCCATTTCGTCAGTAGCCTCGTTGAATGGTACTAGATTAGGTACATTAGCGTTGAGGTGACCGTTGCAACCGTTGTTTACTACAGGTGGTTGTAATTGCGCTTGAAGTCTGATACGTTCCAGTTCATGACTTCTTATACGCTCGGCTTCTGCCCTAACACATTCGGCTTCTGCTCTAACACGTTCGGCTTCTTCTAATTCCTTTTCACGGAGTATAGCCTTACGTTCATCCTCATCTTTCTTAGCTTGAATTTCTTTTTCCCTAAGGACAGCTTTACGTTCGTCCTCGTCTTTCTTAGCTTGAATCTCTTCTCTTCTAAGGACAGCTTTACGTTCGTCCTCTTCTTTCCTAAGGACAGCTTTGCGTTCGGCTTCTTCGGCGAAAGCACGTTCCCTTTCTTTGATGAACTCTGCAGCTTCCTTGTTCTTAAGGCCAAGATCCTTAGCCATTTGGAATATAGCTTGTAGGTCCATCGTGGAGAATGCAAAGAATCAGGAGGATAGTAGAACTTTTCGGACAGGCCAACCAATTTGTCAAGAAGGAGTAGAAAATTCCGGACAGGCCAACCAATTTGTCAAGAAGGGCCGATTGCTTCTTGCGGGTTCTTGTAAATATAGATCTAATACTGTTGTCTAGGGGA